>PVJA010008811.1:0-62976 GCA_004027025.1 Myocastor coypus | reverse complement strand
AAAAAAAAAAAAAAAAAAAAAAAAAAAAAAAAAAAAAAAAAAAAAGAAGTATGTGGTATTTTGTTTTAGAATAATAAAAATAGAAATTATATATTCGCAATTTCACATAGTAAAAGCATTACACAAATAATGTGTCCCCTTTGCCTCTATGGTATTTTCTTTAAATATTCTATAAAACAACAAAAATTGACTTTGGAATACCTTTAAATTACTTTTAAAGTTCAAAGCAGAAAGTGCCCAGATTTTAGTCTTAATTTTTATGAGCTTGTTTGTGCAAGATACATGCATAGGAATACGAGAAGGAACAATAACATTTACTCTTTGAATAAAACAAAACCTCACAGCTACTGTTTTATAGAAAGTAGATTCTCAAGACTGAGCTTATTATCATTTGCTTCTGCTTGAGTTAGTTTCTGCTGGCTACTGTTAATTTATTTCACTATATCTATGTCCTCTTCTAAACTAAGAAAAGCAGGCCCGGCGGGATGGCTCAGTGGTCTGAAGAGCCTGCTTGGGGAAGCTTGGGCGGCTTCAGGGACTGCGGTTCGATGCCCGGCACCACATGCTGCGCCAGCCCTGACCTCGGGGCAGGCTGAGCCGGCCATAAAAATGAGTGAATAAACAAACAAAGGTTCTGAAACAAGAATAAAAATAATAATAATAAAAAAAAACTAAACTAAGAAAAGCATTTAAATGATATTTCTAGTTTTGCCCTATTTGGAAGCCTAGTATCTTCTCTCTCACTTTTGTATCTTCTTCAGTTCTTCTTCTTCTCCTCTTTCTCCTCCTCCTGCTTCTCCCCTTCCTTCCTTCCTTCCTTCCTTCCTTCCTTTCTTTTTTTAGTTTGTGTTTTCAAAGGACATTTCTGTCATCTACTGCTTATGCTAAGGGGATTTATGCTGGTGAACTGTATATGTCACTAAGACCCTAAAAATTCATGGCTGTAAAGATAAGAGGATCTTGCATTTAGGCGTCAGAAAATCCAATTACTGTAACTAAAGAAAATAACCCCCTCCTTAAGAAAAAAATAGAGCAAAAGAAGAATTTCTAAGGAAAGAAGCTTAAACAGGTGAAAGTCTAGAATCTTAAGGGTGGAAGACTTAACTGGGAAACTTCAAAGAAAGGACTCAGTTATCAGATAAGGAAAAGAAAACAAACCTAAAAACTGGGACACCTATCAGAGGCTCAAAACTCCTTATCAAATATTCAAAGTGCAGGCTGAAACCCTCAGACTCTGGGGAGGATCTCTCATCATTAGTTTTCAGTTTGCATATATAAATACAACGAAATAACTTACTCCTTTCAAAATATATTTGAACAATATTGATATCATTGCAAATATTTGATTATCTTTTTGTTTTAAATTTAAGAGTTTATCATATCATTTATTCATTCATGTCTTTAAGAAAGGTTTACTATACCACATACTGCACTGAACATTATCACTTCCCATGTGAGTATCACAATTCTCCATGCCATACTAAATATAGTTAAATTTTCTAGATTTGGAAACTGAGGTATTTTAACATATAACCAGAAGTCAGAGTTCAAAAGAAAAATTGTGATGACCAAGCTGAATACCAACATCTTAGATTATAAGAACAGTAAAAATGAAGTTCCTGGATTATGTTGCACTAAATGGAAGGTGACCTCACACAATATATTAAGAAATGACACCTAACTGAAATCATTTTCTGAAAGCATACTTTGAAGGGCAACAATCAAGAATTAATAATTCGAGAGCAAAATATACAGTAGTAGCACACAGCATGCTTTCAGTGCTAGGCTATATGGAACACAGTATACTATTATTAAGGATTCGAAGAAGACTTTCAGTTGTAGTATGCTTTTCATTAAGGGAGGTTTTTTAAAAAATGTGTTTAATACTTCACTTGAGGATAGACAGGCTGGCCAAGTGGAGAGAGTAATAAAAGGAAGCACCAGGCCGTACTCAATGACTAAGACTAAATGCAGGATTTGGTGAGAAGGGAGCCTGAGGCAATACCGGGATTGTAGACATCTTTGAGCTTGGGCAGCTAAGCAGGCCAAACATTATTCTGCTGTCAATGAACAGAAAGCACAAATATAGGTAAACAGAAAACTGACAGTATCACTAGACAGAGAACAAAAATGTAACAAAAAGAGAGTGAGGAACCTGGACTAGGCAAAGGAGGGAAGGAGGTTTCGGGAGGAGACATGGATTTAGGGGCTGTTACTCAACACTCAACATCACAAGCCAAGCCCAGTGGACTTGTTCTTCAATATACAACTAACAGATTTCGAGCAAATGTAGAGTATCTTGATCATATCATGTAACATATGGGATTGTTAGCGGTCCTGAGGTCAAAACAGACAAAGTCCACCATAGGAGTAATGATCACAGCATCACATAATCCTGAGGAAGACAATGGTGTAAAGTTGATCAACCTTTTGGGAGAGATGCTGGCACTGCTGTAGGAGCAGCGGGCCATGTGCCTGGCCAATGCTGAGGAACAGAAGGTGCAGAGAGAGCTGTGGATCTGCAGCTAGACACCTTTGTGGTTATTGGGAGGGATACGAGGCTCAGTAGTGAGACACTTTCAAAGTCCATAATAGCTGGAGTAACTATCTTAGGAGGTCATCTCCATGATTATGGCTTATTAACAACACCCCAGCTGCACAATATGGAGTGCTGTGGAAACACCAGTGGCCAGTACCGAAAGGTGACCATAGAAGGTTACTGTACGGCTTTCGTGGAGCTTGACAAACTGGCTTCTTGCAGTAGAGATGAAGACAGGTCACTTAAAGTTAAAAAAAAAAAAAAAAAAAAAACCTCTGACAAAGAAAAGTCTAGGTCCTGATGGATTAAATTTACAGAAAATACAATCCCAATACTCCTCAAAATCTTTAATGAAATTGAAAAACAAAAAATCCTCCCAAAATCATTCCTGGAGGCAAGTATTATACTGATACTAAAACCAGAGAAAGATTCAACTAAAAAAGAGAACTACGGGCTAATCTCCCTCATGAACATACAGGAAAAAGTCTTCAATAAGACCCTAGCAAACACAATACAGCAAATCAGCAGGAAGATTATACAGTATAACTAGGTAGGATTCATTGCTGGGATATAAAGTTGGTTGAATATATGCAACTCCATAAAAGTAATAAACTATACCAATAGAGCCAAAACCAAAAACCACATGACAATCTCAATTGGTACAGAACAGGCTTTTGACAGAGTCCAACACTCATTCATGTTCAAAGCCCTACATAAAATTGGAATGGATGGTCTCTACCTCAATCTGATAAAATCCATCTATGACAATCAAATGGCTAGCATAAGCCTGAATTGTGAAAAACTGAAGTCTTACTCTCAGATCTGGTGCAAGACAGGATGTCCTTTGTCACCACTACTATTCAATATAGTTCTGGAATCATTAGCTAGAGCAATTAAACAAGAGAGGGAAATAAGAGGAAAAAGAATAGGTAACAAAGAAGTTAAAATATTATTTGCAGATGACATGAAATTCTACTTGGAAGACCACAAAAACACCAGCAAGAAGCTACTAGAATTAATACACAACTTCAGTAGCATAGCAGGATAAAAAGTAAATTCCTAAAAGTCAATCGCATCTCTCCACACTGATAACAAACACACCAAGAGTGAAATTAGAGAAACAATATCTTTTGCAATAGCACAGAGGAAAATGAAATACTTAGCAATTAACCTAACCAAAGAAGTAAAAGATCTGTTCAATGAAAATTACAGTACTCTGAAAAAAGGAGATCATAGAGGATTTCTGAAAATAGAAAGATGTTCCAGACTCCTGGATAGGAAAAAAATGGTCATACTCCCAAAATTGTTAAATAGATTTAATGCAATTCCTATAGAAATACCAGCAACATAGCTCACAGGACTAGAGAAATAATTCCTAATACTTATTTGGAACCAGAAAAGACCTAGAATAGCAAAGGCAATCCTGGGCAATAAAGACAGGGCTGGAGGCATTACAATTCCTGACTTGAAAATATACTACAAAGCTACTGTGATAAAAATAGCATGGAATTGGTAAACAAATAGATCTGAGGATCAATGGAATAGACAGAAGATGCAGAAGCAACTCCAGACACTTAGCCACCATATCTTCAACAAAGGAGCCAAATGGGCTTACTTGAAGAAAGATAGCCTCTATGACAAATGTTTCTGAAGAAACTGGCTCTCTACATGCTGAAAACTAAATGAGCCAGGTCCATCACCATGCACTAAACTAAAGTCAAATGGATTAAAGATCTAAACATTAAAACAAAAACATCAAATCTCCTGGAAGAAAAATAGGAGGAAATCTTGAAGACATGGAGGTAGGGATACAATTGATGAACAAAAATCAAAGTGCATGAGTAATACTTGAAAAGAAAAAACGCGGACCTCCTCTTGTAGAGTAGTTTTTGCACGTCCAAAGAAATTAGCAACAGAGTGGTACAACAGACAACCACAAATTTTGAAAAAAACTTAACTAATAAACACTCAGACAAGGGTCTTCTTTCTGGAAATTATAAAGAACTAAAATACCTTAGGACCCCAAAATTTAAAGACCCTACCCAGAAATGGGCATCCCAGATGAACACACACTTTTCAGAGGGAAAAAATACTAGAAACTAATAAATGCATGAAAAAAATGCTGCACATCACTAGTCAAATTAAAACAACACTTAGATAATATCTTACCCCAGAAAGAATGGCTAACAACAACAACAACAACAACAAAAAACCAACCAACAACAAATATTGGAGAAACTGTGGGGAAAAAGGAACAGCTAGTGGGAATACAGACTGCTGCAACCGTTATGGAAATCAGTGTGGAGATTCATTATAAAACTAAGACTGGAAATCAGCTATCCATTCAATCCAGCTACCCCTCTACTGGGAAGTTTCTCCAAAGAACTAAAAACATCTTATCATAGTGGTATTTGTCCACCTATGTTAATGGCAGCACAATTTGTGATAGCCAAATATTGGAAACAACCAAAATTGCCATCACCTGAAGAATGGATGAAAAGGATGTGGTGTTTTCATGCAAAGGAGTATTAATCAGCTATAAAGAATGATAAACTCAAAGGCTTCAATATAAGTGGATCCAACTTGAAGATATACTCATAAGTGAAATAAACCAGACATAGTGTAAGAACTCAAGAAAAGAAATAAAAATGGAAAGGTATAACACAGTTAAATGGAAAGTGAGAACTTAAGGATTAAACAATGAAGAGAGAGCAAGGAGAAAAGTTAGGAAACATGGCAGTAGCAAAACCATACATTTATGTAGGTTTTGTCCTAACTACAAAATAGTTAAGACAATAGTCCTAAGAATGTCCATTAGGGTTTTGAAACTAGCAGTTAAGTGGCAGAATTCTTACCCTGACTAACTATATATGCTAATATCTGTGAAGTAAGCAACTACACTAACGATAGCAATGTTAATACTAAAACCATGCTTGGAATACCTGTCATTCTGGTCTTCTAAATGTGTACTGCTTCCAATGTCATATCAATTTTTGCAATACTCTTTCTCAAGTAAATGTTTGTTTAAAAAATAAGTTAATACAAAAGAATAAGAGACAATAAGAGACAATTTTATGTATGGTTTAAATTTCTGTGTAAAAATGTATAATTGGTTTTTTTTCACATTCTATAGGGATTTATTAGAATATTAATGACTGATGTAAAAATACTGGTTCCATGTTATGTCTAAAGTTTTTGATATTCAGAAAGATAGTGATGTTAAGTTCAACTGCCTATGTTACAGGGTAATAGCATCATTAAGCTTCTCTTCTGGAGGGTTAACAAAGTAAGCTCGCAAACCAAAAAATTAGAGAAGAAGGCCTCCAAGGATAGCCAATATTTTGGCCCCAGTACTTCAAGGTCAGTGAGGAGTCAGGACATAGGAGAATCTGTACTGTAGCATCTTACATGCAATGTATTAATTTTTGTAACTATCCTATATAAAAAAATTTTAAAAATATAGAACAAAAAGAAATGATTTAGGAAGCAGATACAACCAAAGAGGAGAATAAGATGTTCCCTTTAGACATGTGAAGTTTGTATATAGTATTGTGAATTCATGACTGTGTTTAAGATCCGAAGTCCTTTCTGTTTCAATTACCATGTCAGTGTGTCCTGGGAGGACAGCACGGCATTCCAGCATCAAACCCTGATCCCTGTGTCTGGGTAAGCAGGCTCTCTAATTTGCTGAGCTATCTGGCCAGCTATATCTTTTTTGAGTTGCCTTTAAAGTTGTTGAAAAAGCCCCAGGGGACTGTATAACATCTTATGGTGGCTAATTTTGCTTATCAGGTTCTAGGCATGGTTAAACTAAGTTTTTCATGACATATAAAGAATAAAACACCTGTCTCCACCTCAAGATTTTTTGTTTTAAAGAGAAATATTTAAATATCACAGGCACTCATTTTTAAATGACCACTATTTGGAGCGTTTAATTTTTATATCAATAAAAGGCATACACACACACACACACACACACACACACACACACACACACACACATATATATATATATATATATATATATGGATTTGTGCATATATAAAAGTACTTTTTATAGAGGTACATTATTTATATATGCTTAAAAAACAAAGTGGAGAGGAAGTTTCTTTAGAAAAAAAAATAACAACAAAAAAGTCCTTTGGAAAAATAGTTTTGTTCTATTTTAAGCTAACATTCATGCAAATTGTTTTCATTTTCATTTCAGGTAACCAACTGCCAGTACAAAATCATCTACCTATTATCAATTAACAGACAAATTATTTTAAGAAAGGTTGTTTAAAATTAATTGAATCTACAATGATCTTGTAAATGGTAAGAAGTACATTTATATAGCAATGTCTGGAGTTACACTTTTCCAGGAAAAAAGAGGACACTGATTTTTGAAACTATTATAGTTTTGAGCTACATGTCACATCTATGAACCAAGCCACACTGTCATATCTGCTTCGATGGAGCAATAGTATTTGCTAAATTATAGCAGGAGAAAGGATTTCTTTTTTCCTTTCCTTTTTTTCCTTTTGGCTACTTAGATCAAACGAAAGGTGTACATTTTATTATTAATCCCATTACTTCACATAAGCTTAGACAGAACATCAAAGACAAGGTAAGCAGGTTTAACCATTAGTGCCAACATACTCCCAAGGTTAAAATTTCCTCTGGAAAGCTGTCTGACTTTGAAACAGGCTACTATTGTGTTGTTCATAGTCAGTATTGCTCTCTGCTATATTTTAATTTTTACTATACTTAGAAAGATATGATACAAAATTTTGCCTATAGCATACAGGCATATGTATGTAGGAAAATCCAATATTAATAAACTGCAATTCATATATACTTCTTTTTAAAGTTGGCTCGACTGTCCATCTCAGTTTCATGAAAGAGAGGCAACTGAATCAAATGCAGTTGTAAATTGCACTTGAGGAGAGAAATACTTTCCCACATCTGAAGTCTATTGAAAACTCATGAGTAAGAATTTGGGTAACAAATCCTTTCTGTTCAAAAGATGTGTCAATAGAGAAATTCTCAGAAAGTAGCACACAATTCATCAGAAATCATGCAATTCTTTTTCCAGGGAAGATAATAAAAGAAACTTGCTATTTTGACATCTTTCCAAATGGAACTAAAACTAGCTATGTAAAATAAAGCATAAATGTTTTATATTAGAAAGTACAGCATATTCAGTAGAGGTATCAAAAATATTTAACAGCTTGGGAGCCCAGGCACTACATAATCCAAATGGACAATGACAAAGTAATTGGTACAGATCAATCGGTAGACAGCCTTGGCCTAACGAATATCTAATATTCACAGGTAAAATAACGTTGGCTTTGTAGGAATATGTGGCTGTTGACTTCAGATTTCCTATCACTATCATCATTACACTAGCAATTCAAAATGTTTATTAGATCTCTAACAATGGTAGTTCACTGGCACTATTTTAGGGTGTGTCAAACATATATATAAATTCTAGCTAGGACTAGAAAATTGAGTTGTCTCATGGTGAATGAAGTAGGTGAATTTGGATTTAAAGACAGTATAGGGTAGCCTTAAGTATAAATTGAGAGAAGGGCATTTTAGGAAAGCTGAACTGTAATGTCTATTACTAAATATATATTTGTGATTAGTTTGAAATCAAATTACCCTATCTTAATCTCAGCAAATGTCTTATATTTATGTTGGTTTCATTAAATAAGACCTGTTAAATCTCATTAAGTGCAACTGTTAATTGAGAGACACAAGATTTGAGTCTAGATCTAGCTCATGTAACGTTCAGGCTTTTTTCCACAAGGGCACTGCAAGGTATGAGAAAGGAGCAAAATGCAAAAGTAGAAAAATATGCAGATTACATACTTGAGCAACCACAAATAGAGTTCAAGGTGGAGTGAAGTGAGAGGTGAGGCAGGCAAGGAGAGATCTATAGGGGGCAAGCTGAGGAACATAGCTTTCATTTACCAGCGATTTTAACATGATGGGGTTATACTGGATGATAGTTATGGAGGGAGAGAAGAGGTTAAAGCTAGAAGAACAAATACAGACAATTTAATGTATCATGCCAAACATAAAGTAGTTCTATTCTTACCATGTTAGCTCCTGAAAGAATTAAAGAGAGTCAAATGTGAGCATGTTTTCACACTGGTTATGGACTCGGTTGTTGATTTCACACCTTTGAAATCATTAAATTTGATGGTGATATGAACTATTTGATTTACCAAGTTTATATGCAATGGCCAAAGTAGACCACCTCTTGAATATCGAAATGAAGGGTTGTCCTCTCAAACTATGTGGAGAGAATGATAACCAATCTTTATGGAGAGCCTCCATATAGACTTATACAAACAGGAGACTTACTACCACTATCAAATCATGAAATTTAAGAAGCAGAATCACTACTTTTGATGTTGACTGATGGGAAATGTTAACATTATCAGACCAAAAGGCCAAATTAACTTTTTGTTATTGATCTCATTTTCATATGTATTTGGATATGATGAAGTATTAGCTAAAAATAAATAATAAAATCTAACAGGATTTTTAAATTTTGTTTTACACTATTCTTTTAAACTGAAATATAGATATGATCCACTAATGTTTCAAAAATGTATTTTCACTTCTGCAGAAGTAAACTCTATCTTTCCAGGTATATGTGGTGACTATGCAACATGGTACAACATAATTTAAAGAAGAAAAGTCATCCAAAATAACTGTTGTGGGGCCAGGGAGATAGCTCCATGGCACAAGTGCCTGCCTGGCAAGTGCAAGGTTGCTACAAGTCCCAGCTACTTAAGCGTTTACAACAGGACTATGTGAGAGATGGAGAGGGAGAAGGAAAGGGAAAGGGTAAGGGACAGGGAAAAGGAGAGGGAAAGAGAGGGAGAGGGAGTGAGAAAGGGAGGGAGGGAGGGTTAACCACACAGGTAACCCTCTTGGATGAAGATAAATCATAAATCTAGACCACTTAGAAAAAGACATGTTCAATTATTAGCAGCTATAGCAATCTCAGACAAAGTTCCAAAAATTTCCATGAAGTTGACTTGTAGGCATCCAGGAGAATGAAGGCAAAAGCAGAGCTCATGCAATTTGTAGATAAAATCTTTTTCATGCTAAGTTATAAGTCACTGATAATATACAAATTTTGAATTTACTATTCAGCAGTTTGTGAAGTCATTATGGAAGAGTTTTGAAAGATGACAAATTTGAAATGTTTCTAATTTGAAAGAGTATTTATCTAAATTGGTGCCTTAGTTACTTTCCTGTCCCTGGGACAAAATACAAAACACCCACAACTTAAAGGAAGAAAGGCTTATTTTGGCTAGAGCACAGCTGGCTGGGTCCAAGATAGAAACAAAATGGCAGGGGGGCATGGTTGAGGAAAAGGCATTCAGACCATTGGCCAGGAAGCAGAAAGCAGAGGTGGGAGAAGTTGGCCAAGATATATCATTGTGAAGACAGAACAAAATAAAACAACAACAACAAAAAAGAGATAATAGATGAAAAAGGGAAACAAAACTCTTATAAATAAGGAGAAGTGAGGAATTAAAGACAGGGGAGGGAAATGAAATAAGAGCCTAGATATGTCAGGTACAAGTACAGATGCTCTATGAGTATTATCACTATGTATATTTTAACTGTATTAATAAAAAGTATTTTTTAAAAAGACTGTACCCTCCCAAGTCATGCCCCCAGTGACCCACTACTATCCAGACCCTACCTCCTAACACCACATTGGCTACTCATCAGTAGAGGCATCTATGGGTGAGGATAACACCTCATGAACAAGTAAGCTGTGAGCAGCCTCATATATGAGGATTTAGTGTACATCTAACAAGTGGAACCTTGAGTTCTAGTCTACACTGGGAAATACTCTGACCACTAATAGTCATTCTCATCTTTTCAAATTTCTAACAGTACATTGCGGCCTCATGTAAATTTCCAGTTTGATGTGTTTTGGTCAAAACTTGGGATGTATTTCATATGAAGATTAAAGGTAATTATAAAGAAATGACAATTTTTAAGTGGTTTTGCTTATCTATAATCATCTTGCTTATGCATATTATATTATATTAGATAAGTGTATACTATAGGGACTATCTCCTTACCTATGACATTGGGACTTCTGTTTTCCATTGGTGAATATATTCATTCAGTTACACCAAACTATCTTTCTTCTAGACATATGCCAAAGATTTAGTGCTTCTCAAACCATGCTATGAAAATAATAACATACACACACACACCAAGAAGAAAACCTAAATTAACAACTTCAGAATTGTAGTTCTTAGGTAACTTACAGGAAGTTAATGTCCAGGTATACTAGGATTCTTTTTTGCACATGCACTGTAAATTTCATTGTATGTACATATGAATTATCTATCTGTCTATCTATCTATCTATCTATCTATCTTCTATCATCTATCTATCTATCTATCTATCTTCTATCATCTATCTATCTATCTATCTATCTATCTATCTATCTATCTATCTATCTATCTCCCAAAGAAAATAAGCAGTCAAGACCGTTTTACATGTCTCATAAATGAATTATAAGACAAATATGTAAAAGTGGATATTTGCTGCTATTTAATAGCATTTTTTCATAGTATACTTCTAGAGTTAATTATTAACATTGCTAGCATTATTGGTATAAAGAAAAAATTACAAAGGAATTGAAAATTATGCCTTATTTTGAAACCATATTTCACATTGTTGAAGTTAACTTTATGGGTTGATAAGAGATGCAAAGAGAATCCATTATTAACCATGTGACAATACACAGAAATTGAGGGCTAAAGCACCTGTTTAGCCAGAGTGCAGTGGCCAGGGTTTGACTCCTAGCATGCTGTGCTGATTCCTCCCGCAGGGGACTATGAGAGAGCAACTGAGACTAGGCATGGTGGTGTGCGCCTATAATCCCAGCATTTGGGAGGCAAAAAACAGGAGAATCACTATAAGTTCAACCTATGTAAAGAGAACCTGTAGACCCTGTACTAAGTACATAAAAATCAACCAATCAATCAGTCAATCAATCAATCCCCTGTGCAAGCTTCTAGAAGATATTAACAAAATACACAACAATTGTAAGCTACTGGAAGTTATTATATAACTATTGCCATCTTTGCCATCTCATCAACTGTTGGGATTTAATTGACTTTGGAAAATGATATAGGTTCCCTGTTCACATTACATGCTATAACACTATTTCTCATACTGCCTGGAATCTGTTCTGACATTGTGAAGACAGGAGTATGTATTAAGTATTCAGTGGATGCCTTACCAAATTACTTGCTGAAACAAAATAAAATGAAACCTTTGAGAGACACCAAACTGTGGGAACTAAGTGCATAGTTCACACAACTAGCAAATATCCCATAATCAAGTGATAAACTCAGTGACTAAGGCAAAATGAGTACAGGAATACAGAAGAGGAAGAGAACACAGGATGGAATCTCTCATGCTGACTAGAGACCAAATATAGAATATGGACCTTCCTTTCCTTTTTTTTCCTATGAAATATTCACTTATTTACCCAGCATTTACTAACCTCTCACTGCATGTTAGATTCAATGGCAACTAAGATAGGAAAATTCCTGTAGTGTCCTAGTCTGAAGACATGGGGGCTATGTGGAGGGCCATTATATCAATAGTTACGTGAATAAATTATTACTGATCTTACATAACAATGTTACATTTGTACAAAAATATATGTGTGTTTAAAATATATATAATGCACAATGTCATGCTCATATAAACTGAACACAATGATCAGAAGTCCTACCACGATTTGACTTATTTCATGAGGTGTAAACCTGATGTCCTGGACCATGGGTACAGAGGAATACTGTGTGCCCTCTTTATCTTATCTACCCTTACTCTAGTATCTCATGCCATTTAGGTCCTTCTCAGACACGCCACAACTGCACACAAATGCTCAGGTCTTTTCTGTGCTATATACTTTCACATAAGATTATCTGCTTCCGTGGTGGATTAACTAATGGTCCACTTGTAACACTCAGCTGAACTGAGTCAGTGTGGTGCTGGGTGTGGAAGGCCTGCCTGAGAAGTGCTGTAGACAGCATAAAATCAGAACTGCAGAGGAAGATGGTGTGCTGTGCATTTTCCTAGAGAAGCTTGTCATCCCGGTTTTCTTGATATGAGCCCAGCTGTTCTCATCACTGGAGAAGCTCAGGTCCTCAGTGTCACCTGGGATGGTTATGGTTCTTTTCAGGGGAGCTCTGGTCCTTACTTTGAGCGCTGCTTACTAGCTTCTGTGCAGCTCCCTCAGCCTGCTAGCACAGATCACGCTAGCACAGACTTTCTAGCTTCCACCACTGACCTTTTGGCCAAGAATCAGACAAATTCTTGATACAAACTTGCATGAGACATTGTCATTGGCTCTGTCTAGATGTTCAGCTAGACTTGTGCAGAACACTATCATGGAATCCAGGCCCTCAGTTCCATTTGTTAGTTGTCTAGTGTGTGGACAGTTCTGCCACACTCTCTTGCATTTGACTCTTTGAGTGGCTATTGTAAAATAATACTATAAGTTATGTGTCCTGTATTAAATCTTCTCCCTTGAAAACTCCTCATAACTTGTAAAGTGGTGGGTAGCTAATCTTCAGAAGAAAGTGCAGAGACAGTTTGCCTACTGCTGTTAGCATTTGCTGTAGCTATTCCTGGCATTGGGCAACACATGTTTTTAATAAACTTGTAAAAACACTGTAGATCTAGCTGTAAATATGTTTTCCTTGGTAATGTAGGCTGAATATAATGATTAGATTGACAGTTGTTGGGTTTTCTCCCCTAAAAAAAAAAATCACCATATAATAGAAATAGCATGAATGATGAGGTTCAAGACAGTCTCTTGTTACCAATCCTGTGTTGATAATCACTGTTTATGGGAACAGTCAATTTACAATAACAACATGCTGTTTTCCTGTTCACAGCATTGAATGTTTTGTTTAGTCTCTTAGAAATATCTAGTCTCATATGAAGTAGCCTATATTTATAATTAGAAGTAAGCCA
The DNA here is from genome assembly GCA_004027025.1 of Myocastor coypus. Classification (NCBI taxonomy): domain Eukaryota; kingdom Metazoa; phylum Chordata; class Mammalia; order Rodentia; family Myocastoridae; genus Myocastor; species Myocastor coypus. The sequence goes on along the minus strand of PVJA010008811.1, from coordinate 49,415 downwards.
CACAATCAGATGTCTGTCAATAGTATGACAAACAACTTAAAAATAGAACAAACACTGAACTTACTAATGTAAGACATAGACAGATTACTCTTTAAGTTGATACATGTACTTCAACTTTTATTATCAATAATACGCAAAGGCTACAAAAAATGTTCCTGTGCAATTGGTAAATATATATGTTAATGAAGCAGTGATGAGTAGAATCTACTAATTGAATATAAATTGATTTAAAAACTTTAAAAATCCTATTTAATAGAAACAGATTTCAAATTTTGCTTCATAGTACTAACACAGTCTATATAAACCACAATATTTAACAACATATATTTGTCAAAACATCACTTCTCTGATATCCCAAATAATTATAGTAGGGTTCCCATTCAGAAGAGATAAACATGCAATATTTGCAGCTTAACAATGTTTCATTACAAACTATAAGAAATCAATATTTCTTAGATTTGCAATGTCTGAGCCAAATATTACAGCTAATATCAAGAAAATATATGCATACTAGAGGCATGTATAATTAATTAAGCCATATATTTAATAAAGTATTGGTAGGTACATAGTAAGCATACCATTAGTAGGTGAAAAGGAAGAAATATATAAAGTAAAATCTATCCTCTGGAAGCCCATAATTTAGAGTATTTATACCCCAAATACCTCTATATATCTTTGTCAAATAGTAACTATCTACATTTGAAGTGAAGTATTCACCAAAATTAACACAGAGTAACTCCAAAGGTTCGCCAATTCTACTGTCATATTTGTTTTTCTACTGACAAAACTGAGAGCTTTTATCAACTACATGATGTGCATGGTTAGAGCACTAGAGCTTTGCTCCAGTTTTAGGTGTGCTGTTAAAATAAAAATGTCTTAGATGTACTCATAGGGCAGAAGTAAGAACAGTGAAGTAAGCTATAAGGAAAGAGATTTTGATCCAAGAAAATTTGAATTCTAATAATTAGAGCTATCAGAGCATGGATTACATTACCTCAGTAGACAAGGAGTGCCCAACTGCTAGAAAAAAAATAAGTGCATGGTAAAACATTTAGTAGGTTCAATCTAGAAGAGGTGAGGAGAATCTGTGAGGGTTTCTGCAGCAATTCATTGGATTTAGTGTTAACAGTAATGATAAGAACACAGAACATAAACAAACCTGTACTGTAACAGCATATAACTCAGTGGAGTCCCAAATTTCCTGTTCAAGGAGATTTGGCATCACAGAGGAAAGTGATTGATGATGTACAGGATGCCTAAGGAGAGTCATCTAGAGAGAAAACATTCTCTCAGGCTTCCACAGAAAGCAAAATGGCCAAGCCATGGCCGTGATTCATCCGGATGGCTGACATTAACAAAAGTTTTGCAAAATACAGTACATGGCTCCAGGGTAAACCCTGAGGGGACCTGACTGACCTTGTCAGATACAAAAGTTACAATTTTTTTTTGTAACATAGGTCTTGCTTTAACTTGGTCTTAACTATCCAGCAGAAAGGTCTAACCACAAGGTATAAAAAGGAAAGCCATATTAATACGTTGAGTTGTTAAAGGCTCAAGTCAACAGCCCTTGATAAAGCCAGATGAGCTGATAATCCACTACTGATATGGACTATTGGTCTAAATATAGACCTACTTTCTCTTTGTGTAATGAAAAGAAAGATCTATACTAATGAGGCTAAGATAAGAAATTATGCCTGCATCTTGTACTCTGAACAACTATGAGAAATACAACATTATGCAATGTACTATTATAAAAATAATAATAATAAATTAAAAAAGAAAAACTTTCAAACTTGTATGTAAACAGACATAAATATGCCTATATGCTTATTTAATAACCATTTGATGAATTTTGGAATTTCACTTATTTCGTGTGTATCTTATCTTTAAAGGAGAACATAGTAACTTCTTCTCTGAATAGCAGTCTGAAAGACAACTGCCAAACAATTATTAAAGTGTATGCAGAATTTTTTTTTTAAAAAAGCAGTAATAACGACAGTGATGGTGACAGATTTATAAAGCATATGGCAATGTGGAATTGGAGGAAAAAAGGGCAATTGATTTTTTGATATCAGTTTCCCTATGTTCTTGTTTTAATGACAGTGATCAAGATTTAATAGTTTACCTTTAAGAGCAATGTTTCTCCAAATAGATGTAAAAAAAATTAGTAGTCACCTATGTTGGTGAAGATGGTTCATTATCCTTTCAGTCAGCACATACATGTGTACCACACAAATTTACTGTGGTGTTCTCTCTCTCTGCCCCTCCCCTCTTCCCTTCCTCTGCACCTCCCTCTCTTCTGTCTGTCTTGCTACATAGATAAATCTGGTCTCAAAATTGTGATCCTCCTGACTCAGGCATCTCAAATGCTGGGATATAAGCATGAGTCATGCCCAGCTGTCTACTTCTTTGTTGGTGAAACAAATATGAAATGAGATAGGATAGGATAGGGTAGGGTAGGGTAAGGTAGGGTAGGGTAGGGTAGGGTAGGGTAGGGCAGGGTAGGGTAGGGTAGGATAGGGTAGGATAGAGTAGGGGAGGGTAAGTTAGGGCAGAATAGGGATGTATGTACATATGTACATAGTTTCCATTGTCTCAAAATGCCTGTTCTTTTGCAGCTTTGTGTTTGTTTAACATTCAACAAGTTCTTATAAATAGTTTTGTAACCAATAAATAGGAATTTAAAGTCAGATATGGTGGTTCACACCTGTAATCCTAGCACTTGGGAGGCTGAGGCAGGAGGATTAGTGCAAGTTCCAGACCAGCTTGAGCTACAAAAGTGAGCTCAAGGCCAGCCTGAACTGTATGGCGAGACCCTGTCTCAAAAAGACAAAAAAAAAAAAAGATAGTATTTCAATGGATGTATATACCATAAGCTATACCAATGGACATTTAAATTATTCATAAAATTTTATCTTAAAATATTACAACTATCAGACTGGGGATGGTGGCGCGTGCCTGTAATCCCAGCTCTTGGGAAGCTGTAAACAGGTGGATCACTAACTGAGTGTGATCTAGTAGTGAGACCCTGAACACCCTGCAGACAATTCCCTGAAAAAAAAAATAAAAAAGTGCTGTAACAAAAAAATATTACAACTATCTTTGTACTTTTATCTTTATGCTACTATTTTTTAGGAAACAGATCTGTAAATGGGATTATTAAAGCACAAAGAACACACATTTCAAACTGCTCAGCTTCAACAGTTGTATTGGTATGCTAATATCTCCATATAAATAAAGCCATTTTCTTCAGCATCAGATGGTATCACTCATTATGTTTTATTAACACAAAATAGGCCTGCACCATTATGGTAACCTGTTGATCCTCATTCTACTAAGTGTACTTTAAAAAAGAAATCTTACCAACTAGATCATGCAGAGAAATGGGTTGACTTAATTATCCATATATTGTTTGGCTATATATATATATATATATATATATATATATATATATATAAAATTATATATATTAGAATTAGATTATATATATGTACATATATATATATATATATATATATATATTAGAAAAAGTTTATGGCATGTATCTAGAAAACATACACTTGTGTGTATGTATAAATACTGAAATTTTCCTGTGTCTATCACATATAATGGCCCTCATGTTCAAGTTACTTGAATAGCAACATGAGAGTTACAAAGAACATTCTATACAAATTAAGCCAACCTGTTTTTCTTCATGATCTAGTTGGTAAGATTTCTTTTTTAAAGTACACTTAGTAGAATGAGGATCAACAGCTTAGCATAATGGTGCAGGCCTATAAGCCTGTGATGCAGAAGGCTGAGGCAGGAAGAGCCCAAAAGAAGCCACCCTGGGCAATTTAGGAAAAAGCTGTCTCAAAATAAAAAGGGCTAGTATGTGTGTGTGGGGGGGGGGTTCAGAGGTCAAGGGTTTATCTAGTATTATGAAATCCTGAGTATGAAATTAAGTCTTGCCCTCACTGAAAGAAGTCAACAATATGAAAGGGAATAAACAGTAGTAGAGATAAATTTCTGCCTGAGGACATGGGAGTAAGAGCTAAAATGACTACCAATGGGGCTGGGAGATAGCTCAGTGGAAGAAGTGCTTGCCTGGCAAACACAAGGACCTGAGTTCAATACCTGGTGCCACCAAAAAAAAAAAATATATATATATATATATATGTATTTCTGAGTTTGAAGAGTAGGAAGAATAGGTCAGAGCTATGAAGAATGGGCAGACAGCCTCAGGCCAAAGAGGAGGCAAGGCAGCAACCAACTGGAAGGGAGTGGCTACAATGCTGATGTAGGTCAGCTGCACTACAGTAGATGTACATACTGTTTCAAACTTTTATTCTCTCTTACACAGCCTTACCACAAACTATAGCTCTACTTATGTACCATATATGGTGCATCTGCCTCCCAGCTCATCTCCTTCAAAAGAGTGAGCACTGTGTCTTCTTCCCTGCTGACTCCCTGGAATCAGGGTGGGATCAGCACACTGTGGGCTCTCAGGGGTTTCCTCAGGGCTTAGTATCCTCCCGAGGTCACTCTCACAGGACTCAGAAAGGCCAAGGAATTTGAATTTATAGGGGAGTGGGAACACAAGTTAAAGCTAGGACTGGGTGGTGATGAAACGCAACAAGAATTTAGTCCAGTTCTGTTATGAAAGGTACCACATGACCAGAGGGCAAGCAAGGAGATCAGGGCAATATTAGTGGGGCCAAGAAAATTAACCCGCGGTGGGTGGAGAGGATACCACAAAAGAAGAAAAAATGGCTTGCTGAAGGAGTGACACAGGATTAATAATACCACAAGTGAGTATTTAATCTATCCTCATTTTGTGTGATCTACTAAAAAAAAAAATATATGCATTTTTAATCTTAGGAGATAGGCACTATTTCCCCAGGTTTTAAAGTGAAGATAGTGAGGCACAGAAAGGTATAACTCACTCAAAGTCACAAAACTAGTTAAGTAGCCCAGTAGGATCTTTCTGGTCTGTGTCTATAAATACTGTGTGCTTCCCCTTACCATAAACGAATAAACTTGTGTTAAGTTTCATGAGGTGAGCATGATGATACACTGATACTTGACATAAATATTCATGTCCAAACTTTGAGATTCACAAGGAACAATAAATTGATCAAGTATGTGCTAAGTCAGTGCTTCATGACCAATTACTAGACCATGAAATCAATTACTGAGCCCTAATCAGCACTTTAAAAAGAAGTGAAATAGATAAACAAGAAGGGAAAGAAAATATTAAAGGAAATTGCCACAGTATTGTTTCAACAAACTTTTGTTTCATATGCATATGCATGTGTGCACTGGCAAACTCTGCCAAGTGTATTTCTTGCTATGGGTTTCACATTTTAGCTTATGTCAAATATTTTACTCTGCAAAATGCACAGGTTTTGTGAGGTCCAGTTGTTCTATCTAGGGTCTGTGAAGAGATCAAGGCAAACGTGCAGAGCAAAGTAGGAAAGGTGAGGTTGAGGGCTGTGGCACTGCCTTCCTGGGAGCTGGTTACAAGGGTAGGACTAGCATAAAAGAAAGGACACAGCTGCAGGACAATGAGCAAGTACAGCAGGAGGACACAGCAGCTCCCCTACTTCTCCCTTATCCTTCAGCCCCAGAGCGTGTACTAGCGAGGATCCACACACATGATCATCCTTACTGCAGACCCAGAAACAGCCTGCATTGCAAGAGAACCGGAAACCTAGCCCTATCATGTATAAACAAATGAAGCTCAGCAAGTGACAAAATACAAAGAGGCATACACATAATGGTAGAACTGGACTTGAGACATCAAACTTCTGGAATCAAATATAAGCTCCACCATTTATTAGCTCTTGGACAAATCACCGCATCTTTCTGTGCCTCCATTTAACATCTGTTTCAGTCATTACAATAAAATTAACTAATATGTCTTAAATTTACAGGACAACTTCTGACACATACTAAGCTTTACATTGTATAAGTATCACTATGCTTAGTTATGCTTTCCTCTAAGTCAAGCTTTAAAAGATGCCATGTTTAGGGCCAGCCAGATAGCTCAGCAGATTAAAGCAAATTAAAGTGCCTGCTTATCTGATCCAGGGTCCAGGGATTCATTCCCCTGCCTGCCCTGCTGGCTCTGCCCCCAGGGCCACGGAGACTGTGTGGTGGTGTGTACCTGTAACTCCAGTGCTTGGGAAGCTGAAAACAGGAGAATCACTACTAGTCCGATCTGTGTAGTGAGACCGTGTAGACTCTGTAGAACCTGCACTAAATAAAAAAATAAAAAATAAAAAAAGAAGAAACTTTAAAAAAGATGTCATGTTTAAAGAAAGCATGCACTACCAAATTTTATGCTGTATCTTTGGAGTTTTAGTAAAAACCAAAAATTCAGATTGTGGTGCAAAATGTCCAGATATTTGACTACTGAGAACTAATTTGAGTATGGTTTAGTTTTAAAGAATTGTATAAAGAAAAGACTCACACATATCTCCTGTCTTAAAAGCAAAACAATAATAACAACAAAACAAGTAACACGTGTGTCCTAGGTTCACCATCACTGTGGCATACAGTACATGCTCAAGGAGTGCAAATAACAAATAGTACCACCTCTCTCCTCCCTCCTACTGGTGCAGACTGCATCTATCCATTCCCTCCATTTGGCAATAGCGAATCACACAAAAACAAAGAGAGCGCAATCTATCTGTTTTGATACTAGAGGAAATCAAAGCTTTTTTTCAAAGAAGGTCAGCAGGTTCACATTAGAGGATTTACAAATAACAGATTAAGTAAAATGTGTAAGACATAGGGGTATGAAGAAGCCAAAAATTTTTCCAAATACTTAGAATCAATACCAGTGACTTTCAAGTAAAATTTTCACAAAGGTGAAATAATATGTCTTACTAAAGAAAATTTTGACAAGCTGAATCCTGAATATTAAGATAGCTTCACTTACATCTAGACAAACATCCAAAATTGGTCCTATCAATATTATTTGTGTAATACTGATACATAAAAAAAATTGATCCATTTCTAATAGTGGCCTAAAGTATCTAAGTTGCTGACAAATTTTTTAAATAACAAAATGAACATGACATTCAATTTTCCTACATCACCAGAAAAACATATTTCTCTGTATATTGTCAAAACTTAATTGGTGCTTAGACTGGGTGTGGTAGTGTGTGCCTGAAATCTCATCTCTTGGGAGGCTGTAAACAGGCAGATCACTACGAGTCTCATCTAGCAGTGAGACCCTGAACACCCTGTAGACCCTTCCCTAAAATACAAAACAGAAAAAAAAAAATGAAAAACCTTCTTGAACAACTCTGTCTATCCATCTACTCATCTGTCTATCCATTCTACTATTAAAAAAAAAATGCTATCATGTCTAAATTAACATAATCTACTACTTAAGTGATTGAGGGAACAAGATACACAACAGACAGTGTGCTTGTGGGTAACAAGTCACAAGTACACTGTTCTTGTCTTTGCCCTTGCAGAACTTCTAGTCTTCTTTGTAAACAATAACCCAAATGAAACTAAACCAAACTGTGACTCCTTTTTGCTCACATAACCTGGTCCCAGTCTCAAGAAGTGGCAACTTGCCCATCAGCTGCACATGCCACTGCTTCTTGCTTTTACTTCTAATTCGAGTGAACTGGATTTCCTCTACAAAGTAAAAGCTCCACATTGATTTTCAAAGCTTTAAATATAAGGAAGAAAGTTATTATATGTATTTCTTTGTTAATTTTTTCCACATTTAAGCACTTGGCAGTTTCCACCAAAATGCTGGGAAGAAATTACAACATGGAATCACTATTCATGGACCATGGTATAACCGTGAGGCTCTAGTGTTTAGGAAGATATTATTTTTTTCTTTTTTAAATCAGATTTTATTGGTATGCTTCACATATGCACAATGTTCACATTCATCTTAGAAAGTCTGTACATATTCATGATGTATCTTGATTTTTTTTAGGAAGATCTTTGTAGATAATGAAGTAAACTGGTTAGTCCAAAGGAAGTACACTTTCAAAAATCATTATGAAGGCTATAATGTAAAGTCTGTACAGAAAAAACTTAATGTTGCTAAAATTAGAAAATGAATAAAAACAAAACCACTGGACTAACATTCCCACATTCTTCCTAGAATTCTTCTGTTACCCTGTTCTATTCTGATATTTCGCAGCTTGAGTGCTCCCATTTCACTCCATGTACTCTGCCTGGAGTTGTAAATACAACTGTCAATAAGAGCTAAGTAGGTAAGATAAATAGATGAAATAAGTTGGTTGGTTATTGCTACCGTTTGGCTATAACTTGCTTATGTCATCAAGAGTTCATGTTTTATTGATTTTTACAGTAAAAATTCTGGGAGCTGGAGTACACTTTGAGGAGGTGAGGCCTACTGTAAGGTCCTTGGGTTACCATGAACTCTGCTAGGAATGTATTAAAGTAGCTCTCAGGAAACGTTTTGGTGAGTTCTGGAAGGACAGGACTGTTGTAACAGAGGCTGCTCTTTCTCAAGACATGTTCTCGCTTTCCTCATGTGCTCCTTATTATCCATACTGATCTCTCTCTTCCTGTTCTCTTGAAGTTGTAAAGCAAGCCACCTAAGGTTAGGCTTTCTTCCCCAGTCCTCTATCCTCCCACTGAGTCTTAGGATTTGAACCTCTAAACTATGAGCTAAGTGAAGGTCTTTTTATTATAAAGTTCTTTGGTTTATTATGTCTGTTTCCTAGTGTAGCAGCGACAACAACAAAAAACCCACATTAATTCACGCATTCTGACAAAACAAAACAAAACAAAACCAAGAGTGCTCTATATATTGGTGGAGCCCTGTATTATGCTACAATATTGTCATCTTGGAATGCTGCTCCAGTATCACTCACTCTACATTATTTTCTTTAAACATGTGAGATTTTATTTATTTATTTTAAAATTTATTTTATTATTTTTTTTTCTTGTTTCAGAATCTTTGTTTATTCACTCATTTTTATGGCTGGCCCAGCCCACCCCAAGGGCAGGGCTGGCGCAGCATGTGGCGCCAGGGATCAAACCACAGTCCCTGAAGCCGCCCAAGCTTTCCCAAGCAGGCGCCTTAGACCACTGAGCCATCCCGCCAGGCCTCAACTCTAGATTATTTTAGATGCTCCAGATTATTTTAGAAATGTCATGAGTTAACAGAGTCCTCCATTCCTTGTCTACATACCTTCAACTTCCTATCTAGGCAATTAGCACCTCACTTCAATACTAATAATCTCCTAACAGCTTTCTTCAAGTCAAGCCATCAACTCTACCCCAGTTAAGTCCACAATAAGGAAAGGTCATTTTGTTCCTAAAATGTTCAAACGTCTTTGTTGGCTGTCAGCATCATATAAGATAAAACTTAGTTCCTTATCATAGCAACCAGATTCTGGCCTTCAACTGCTCATTCTATTCTACCTTTATTCACTCCAACAATACAACCAAGTTTCCTAAAACTTTTTTTTTTTTTTTTTTTTTTTTTGTGTGTGTGTGAATATGCCACCATTTCTCATGCCTGTTTATATTTCTTTTCCTCTTTCCCCTTTGACTAGTCCTCTTGTCTACACAGTCAACAACTACTCATCCCTTAAGCTTCAGCTCAAGCCATTCCTGTCTTCCCCAGGAAGATTTGGGCACTCTTTTGAATCCAATTGTATTCAAGCAACTGCAGGCTAATCATTAGGATAGGGAAAGGATAACATCATTCATCTTTATATCACAGCATTTAGTACACCATCTGGCATACTGTGTTTGCTTCATAAATATTTATTAAATAAAGGAAGAGTGAACTATAGGTTTTTAGAAGAATGTATAGTTGGGGAAAAGAAAATATAGGAAGAAGAGATTTGCATTAGAATGACCTATAGTCTAGAGTGTTGCCCAATCTACCATCAGCCTACCAATTTAATCAAATCATATCTTGATGCTAACTCACCCAAGAAACTCAGAATAAATTCAAACTCATTACTCTGCCAAGGACAGCTTCATTTCTACAGCCTTGTTTCTCCCTTTCTTACCAGAACTTGTTCTTATACTTAGAAAGTGTCATTAGTTACATTACCTGCTGGAAATGCTCTTTCCCCTATTTCTAGTTCTTTTGTTATTCAGGTATCAGCCACCAAGCCATCTTCTCAGAGATGCCTTCCCAGATCACTGGATCAATCTAACTACTGTCGCCATTACATTCATCCATTACTCTTTTCCCACTACTTTATTTTCTTTCCTTTGCAGCTCTAAACAATATGTTAAAAGCTGTGAGAATATCTAAAATTATTTTAACTCATTTTCATCTCCACCACAAGAATATAAATGTAATTAATTTTTCCGTACTTGTCCCCTACTTTTTTTTTTTTTTTAACCTTTGTTTTTGAGATATATCTCACTAAATAGCCCACAGTGGCCTTTTGTTAGCTTCTAGAGTGCCGCCAAACCCAGCCCAACTTTCTTTTTTCTAAAATAGCTACATTTTCTAATCCGTATTAAAAAAGAAGCCTACCAACTTTTCTGATCTATAAGATCTTTACTGGTTTCTTTCAAAACTGTTTTAAAATAATGAATATCTATAACACAGATTATGTAATATAATAATCTAATACATGAACCTTTGTCTAACAAAAGAATAAAACCACCATTAGATCTGGACAGTCTCATAATCATGCTTTTCCCTACAACCAGTTTGTAATTTTGTTTTATAAGCAGGACCTATTTTGCAAACCTATAATTTTTACATCATTCTCAACCAAATATCTCTGCATGGAGAAGTGGTATGACTGTCTTTTTAGAAAAGAAAATTATTGAAAATTAAGCTTTTAATAACACTGTGGGTTTAATTCCAAAATAACTGTTAATGTCCACACATAAAAATAACAAATCAACAATTACCTCTTCACAACTCTCAAAATGTTTATAAACATAATTCTTATTTCTTTCTAAAAATATGAATGTTAAGACTGTTTCATTTTAATAATCATCTGCAACAACTTTCTGTAAATCATTATTAAAAATAACTTTACAACATCATGTCATATCATAAAGTAATATTTTCATGTACTGCTCTTTTTAAAACTTGAAACTGCAGTTCCTTAGTATATTTACAATTTAAGTATTCATTCATTGCAGAAAAATTAGTATAAAATACTTTGAAATCACAAGTTCATTTTAGTAGCTGGGAAGTTCTAAATATTTATTTGATAGGGACTTCTAATTCATATAAGTGATATGATTTTGATCAGTGTCAAAATATTGGAATGGAGCCGGGCGTGGTGGCGCACGCCTGTAATCCCAGCACTTGGGAGGCTGAGGCAGGAGGATCGGTGCGAGTTTGAGACCAGCCTGGGCTACAAAAGTGAGCTCAGGACCAGCCTCAACTGCATAGCCAGACCCTGTCTCAAAAAGACAAAAAAAAAAAAAAAAAAAAAAAAAAAAAAAAAAAAAAAAAAAAAAAAAAAAAAAAAAAAAAAATATTGGAATGGATATACATTCACTGCGATCCTCTTCTGGGCAATACTTTTTAAACTAACAAATTCCCTTCATTGCCAGATGTTCTTTGAATAATTTCATTAATTAGATAGCCTGAAATATACATAAAATCTCAAGTTGTGAAAGTACATACTTAAAACTCAAGTATAAGTTATTGTTAAATCATTTGGTTGACTTCATTAGCAGTAATAATGAATGAAGAAGATAATAATAAATTGATGAGGAATAAAAGTATTATTGATTCTTTATCTTCTAACTTTTGCTGAGTGCCTATCCCAGGTGCTAACATCCTTTACCTCACTACAAAGTTAACTGTGTAACATAGACACTGTATAAACAGGCACTGCCATTGGGCTGATGAGGAAACTAAAGCATGAAGATGATTACTAGGTAGCTTTGCTAGGCCACAGAAAGACTGACATTAGAACCCTTGCTCATCAACACTGCCAGTAGTAAAAATTACAACGAGGGAAACTTACAAGAGTGTGAGAGCTGATAAATAGTTCAGTGGATTAAGCGCATGCTTAGGCAAGCTCAGGGACTAGGATTAGATCCCTAGTACCACATGCCACACCGGCCCCATCCCCAGGCACACAGAGACAGCCCCAGAGACTGGGTGTGGATATATGCACCTGTAATTCCACTGCTGGAGAGGCTGAAAACAAGTTGACTTGGAGCTGTGTAATGAGACCCTGTACTAAAGTACATAAAACAAAACAAGACGAAACAAAACAACAGCAAACAGTCTGCTCTGGGTAAGATCATATCGTGAGCAGTTACTCTATTAAGTGTAATCACCTTTTCAACAAAATACCATACCTTATTGATACTATCTTTGTTTTCTTTAAAAAAAAAAAAAAAACATGTAAAAACATTTTATAAATGGATAGCTAATTTGTCGCTAAAAATTAAAAAGAAAAACTGCCCCAAAATTACAACATTTGAAAATAATATGCAGTTTTTTTAATTTTTTTATTTTTGAGAGGGACAAAAACAACATCAATTTCCAAAGAAGCCCTGGGGAGAGAAGAAAGCTGACAGAATTCTCATGCCTCTTAGTAGTAGAATCTCTCTTTCTAGGAGGAATTCATCCCATTTAATTTAGAAACAACTGACTCCTTAAAGGCCAGTTTCATTATTCTCCCCTTCAAAGGGGGATTGAGGGGTATCTGGAAAGGCACTGCAAAGTCTAACGAGTACTTCCATAGCTCCAGGCTGAGGCAATTGGTTTATAGATTGTTTTAGCTAAATCCAAGCCATTTTCGAATAGAGGCTGGGACACTGAGCTGCTGTATTTTTCCCCCTAAGATGTTCTGCTGTTCACAAGGTAAGACTGAAACAAACAGAGGCCTTCTTAGACATCATGTAAGAAAAGTCATTCTGTAGATAGGGAGAAAGCTCTAATGAAAAAGCATAAATTTCTCAATCCAGCTATCTAGGATACAAGAATCACCTAAGATAATTCAGCTATTTGATCACATAAATTTTCTGCTCCATTTTTTAAAAACTTCAGTTAAAACTAATTGAAGTTGTATTTCTTTTATTTGCAACTTTCCACCATCAAAGATGCTTGCTATTTTTCTTCCTGGTCTTTTTGTCTTTAACATAATCTATATATAAATGTCTATATTAGTTAGCAATCAACTTGATTTATCAAGAGAAATATGGGTGCCAGATCACTCAGTGGATTAAACCACCTGCTGAGGCAGATGGAGGGGCAGAGGGTTCGATCCCCTGCACCTGCCATGCTGGCCTCACCTCTGGGGCTCACCGAGATGGCAAATGAAACTGAGTGTGGTGGTGCACCCCTGTAATCCCAGTGCCTGGGAGACTGAAAACAAGAGGATCACTTCTACTCTTATGTATTTAGTGCAGGGTCTGTAGGGTCTCACTACATAGTCCAACCTAGGCAGTGAGACCCTGTAGACCCTGCACTAAATACATAAGAAAAAAAAAAGATCAAAGAGAAGCATGGACTAAGAAAGTCTTTAGAATCCTATTCATGGAATTTTGATGTCTGAAATGAGTAAGAATATAATCTGCTTAAAATTTGTTTTTGACTATTAAACAAATATCTTAGTGCAGCTCAATTTTGCTTGGGAGATTCCGCAAACAAACAAACAAAAATTCTAAGGAACTTTAATTAGTAACTACTATTTTAAAAAGTATATAATAAACAAAATTATGAAGTCTTTTAGGAGTTGAAACTATTTCTATACTTTATAAAAATTAAGTGCATCATTTACCAAATATAAAACTTCTGAGTAAGAATACCATGGTGCCTTAATAATCTGAATAAAATATTCAAGTGCCATGAAAATTAACATCTAAGCCCTGAATTCAGGATATCCCTAATGAAAATCAGGCAGAGAAGCTAATGGGAAATTTAACACAGGCCAAATGTCATTATTGTTGTAAGAAATACACCATAATTAAAACGTTTCTGAGTCCTGGCCAATGACCTACAATAATAATGCTTTGTTGACCTTATTATAAATATAATTTTTCATTACTAATGCAGCAAAAGAGTCCCTTTTTCAGTCTTCAGACATAAATAATGAGGGAACCATCAGTACCTGATACTTCATTGCAGCAAAAGAGGTAATGTAAAAATGCTGAGTAGTTAAGGAAGAAAAACTTAGTTCCTTAACCATAGTGAACAAAGACAAGGAGAACATAAAAGCAGATGTTTTGTAGACCCAGAAATAAAAGCAGTAGATATAGCCGATCTGGCAAAAGATAAAGGAGACACAGCAAAGGATTGGATTTCATGAATCTTATTGTACTTGTGTTCTGGAAAACACAGGGGTTGTTGCCTAGACAGACTTCATTCATTTGGGATAGAAAGAACATTTCCTTCTGTTAATTACTGTGTCTTAAATTTCTTTAGGAAATACCTCTCTTGAATGACACTAGAATATTATAAGATGTAGTTTCCCTGTGGCCCCTGTAATGTGATTTCACCTGTGAGCTGGTCTGCTGTTTTTCTTCTGTGACTAGCTAGCTATCCATGGAACCTGAATTTGAGGATAATTCAGAGTGCAATGTACTTTGCAAAGATGAACTTGGTAGTAGGGGCAGAAATGCTTGCAGTAGGGACCAAATACGAATGATAAGGACAACTCTGATATGTGGAATATCATGTATATTATATATCTTGAGGAGCCAAAACCAAAATCGTGTCACTTGAAATTGGGGAGGGAAACTTGGGGTAAATTCTCCAAAAACCTCCCTTCAAAAATCTAAGCATGTACAAAGTTTGTTTTTTCTATTATTTCTTAAACTTTTTAAAAGTTCAAATATGTCACCCAAAGTGAAGATTTACAGTCTTCAACAGTCATTTTAATAGCAATATGCATTGATAATATTCTTTTAAGGCGAACAGGATCCCATGAAGTAATAGTGCATAAGAAATTAATTCTGAGGCTGAAAAGGCAAGGACCCAAATGTCTCTGGGGCCAGGAAGATGACAAAAATGTGCTGGCCTAATATATGACCATCCCAGAAATGGGTGGGAGCTTATGTCACACCAAAAAGTATTTGAATTAAATATTTTAAAAAGAAAACTGAGGTAGGCAAGTACAATTACTATACTCATGTCTGTTTTATGATCTCTGCTTCCATCAATATTGCAAAAGTCTGTTCTAAAGAACAATAATATCCCTGAAGATAACAAATCAATAGAAAACAAATCAAAAGTGAGTTTTACTAGGAACTACATTTTGTGAAATACAAGGTATACTAGATTATTTTCTGCCCTTTCCATAAGATTCACTGCCCTTTGCCCACGAACCTTGTCTGTGCTCTGGCAAGCTGACCCAAACAAACTACATTAAAGTGGCCCCTGGTCTAGTTCTGGCAGGTTTTTGTCAACCAGAGACATAGGTCAGAGATTTCAAAATATGTATTCCACTGCCCTGTCTGTGGTAGGTTGGTGGTGTCTCTCTGTCTGGGGCATGGCTGGTAGACTCTTTCATAACCACTCTTTGTAGCAGTGGTAACACTATTACTTGGTCCAGGATAGAGTAGTACATACTTGCCATCCTTAAATCTGGCCCATGTCTTTGAAAAAGGCCTCCTATTAAAGTTTTCCAATTATAAGTTCAAAGGTGCTGTATATTTCTTCAAGGAGTGATACGCTGGGTAAGAGAAAATGAAATGAGTTCATTTTCTGCAAGATTTCTGAGTCCCTAAAGTACAATGCATACTGTGAATAATCAAGGGTATGGTATAATATAATACTATATGTAGTAGACACTGATGCAGAAAGAAGAGGCATGATAAGCTTATATAGGTTTGAGGAGTCTGAGGAATTAGAGAAAATGACATCTTAGAAGTTGGTGACAATAACAGGGAGTCAAGAAGATAAATTTTCCAATACAAATTTTGCAAGCTCTCTAGTTGAGAGGTCAAATTTTTGGAAGGGAACTGGCTACTGCTAATCTTGAGGTTAAAATTAGTCTGTATTTTTCAGATTTTTGTAAATCCCATTCAAGTCTCAGCCTCTTTCTCTCCCTCTCCCTCTTCCTCTCCCTCTCTCATTTTATTCAACATCTTTGATCCAATAAAGCCAGGGGAAGTGTTTGGTACTTCCTTTCTGCTTTTTTACTGTGCTTTCTGGACTATATATTAGGGTATCATATTGCCCTATAAAATGTTCATATAAAAACTTTGCTTCAACTAGTGAAATGAATCTGAGAACAGAACTAGAAACATTGAGAATAATAAAATACACTTAAATCTCTCTTGTACAAATTTTAAAAGTAATGATGGCAACAAAATATAAAATGGGGAGCATTTTTCAGCATTTTGCAATGCTATCCCCTATTCTTCAAATGCAATTTGAAAACTCTGGAGTCTTACTAGTGTTTTCTCCAAGTATAATTTAGAGGGTCGTGACCAAATATCATTTACACACACATGCGTGCACACATACACTCTATCTGCTAGTATTTTCTTATATAAAATAATTTCAATCAGAGCAAAACACCATCTCCATGTCAAAGCATTCATTAAGTTCAACATGTTTCTGTTTTTTTTTTTTTTTTTTAGCCCTTTGGCAGTACCAAGGTATCAATCCCGGTGCATGCTGCGTCCTGTCCCTTGAACTGAATCTTTTCCTCAAAGTTTGTCTCTGCTATAGTCTTTTCCATTCCTGAAATTGCTGAGGTCAAAATTTTGGTGCCACCTTTGACAACTATTTTTTTCTCATTTCTCTCAATCTATAATTCACCACCAATTTAGTCTGTTCTTTCAAAACAGATCCTAAATTTAGCCACTTTTTATTAACTTTGTTGCTACCCCACTGGCTAGGTGGTTTTCTAGTCTTCATTTTTATTTAAATCTCATAGTAATTTAATGAAGAATGGTATTTTAAATCTGTTTAATAGTGGATAGGAAAGATTTGATAAATTGCCAAAATAGTGCAATAAGGAAACAGAACTGGATATTGAAATCACCCTGACCAATTCTCAAACTTTTGCTCTTTTTTATTTAGAATTTTATTTTTTATTTTTTATTTATTTCTTTTTTTCTTGTTTCAGAACTTTTGTTTGTTTGTTTATTTATTTTTTATTTTTATGGCCAGCTCAACCTGCCCTGATGGCAGGGCTGGCGCAGCAATGTGGTGCCGGAGATCAAACCGCGGTCCCTGCAGCTGCCTAAGCTTTCCTAAGCAGGCGCTTTAGACCACTGAGCCATCCTGCCAGGCCCTGCTCTTTCCTATATATCAGAATAAAAGTAAAGGTTTCAGAAATTGGCTTCTTGGACTTGATACGTGATTATTTGTTTCTAAGAAAGTATTAACCCCTTTCTGATTTAGGAAAATTATAAACTCATCAACTTTATAAGAAAGCAATGTAAACAAATACATGGAATTGAGAAAGATAGATATGCCACCTATTCTAAACTTAGGTCTATCACAGCTTCTCAAAGAAACCCGATTTAGGGTTGTTTGGAGGTGACTAGTAGAAAAAAGATTATTTACCCCATTATATTCTAAATAGCCAGGAGCCAAGCAGAGAAGCAGCTGGGTGGAAAGATGCATTGGGGAGCTGAATCCAGGGAGCAACCAGGGAGAAAGGCAGCTGGGTGTGGGGAGGGTTTCAGCATTCAACATTTAAAATGATCCGAACAGGAAAATGCCAGCTGGAAGAAGGGGGATCTAGGCTTCCAGTAACCTTCTAGTGATACCTGCTTTCTGTCTGGTGCATCAGAAAGCACATACCACAAGTTAAACAGCCTCTGTCTTGAAGGGGGAAAAGGTGCATTTTTTCCTCCCAACCATTTTCTTGTGCAGGCTGTGACTGCTACCCTCAAAGGGAAGGATGACCTGTTATAAAGTCAGCACATTTCGGCTTATGTTAACTTCAGGATGGTTCTTCTGGGTACCAACATAATATACCAAGGAGACCCTTAAACATTTTATATATTCTCTAATTTAAACTGGGAATAGGACTGTCCCTTAGGGTGATCTTCTTCTTAAAGAGTATATCATTAAAAGGGTTATATGACTTGATTCCATTAACATACACATGCACATACACACAGAATGAAATGTACACTTCAAGCATATATGACAGGCATCTGAAGATTTGTGGGTTTAAACCCTCAGTCTATCAGCTTCTAGAGGCCTAATTTTGCAATCAGCTAAACCTACAGTACATTTTCATCAAGTGCTGCAAATCAGCAAAATATTAAATGAATCTTGAAAAAAATGATTATGAATCCACAGTTCTGTTTGACTGTATAATTCTATTTAAGATTAAAATTACTATCATAAAAAGGCCACTTTCTGAATGTAATTCCACAAAAACATCATCACAAAAGCTTTTACTGCTATTTATGTCAGAATGTATTTTAAACAGTTCTAATCATTTACCTTTGTGGACACTTAATTAAAATTACAAAACCAATTTTAATCTGTAGTCCAATTAATATGCAAATATATGCAAATGTGGTAAATCAAGGTGGTGATTAAGTTAAGGACACTCTATTTCATGTCTGCTTTAAGTGTGAAAACAAACAATCTTTTTTGTAATTGTACTGATGGATTGTGATGTTTATAGGGTTAGTATGGGGTACAAATGTTTATGCATCAACATTATGCCAAAACAAAGATTTTATACTCTGGAGTGATTTAGCATCCAGCATACATTCAGACGCAACAAAGTCATTTTGCAGTCATCTTGTGAATTAGAATAAGGTCAAAGCAAAGTTAAATTTCTATGTCATCCATTTGTATGGCTATTTAAAATTCAACAATCACTTTCTGATGTGTTAGGTAAGAGCCAAGAAGTCTCAAGAATGGCATATCATTGCCCTTTATCATTAGTGTTCCTAATATACTGGTTTATCTTTGAAACTATTACAGCAATCATTCTCTCCTTAAGGTACAAGATATCCAGGCTTTTTAACCCTTCTTTTTCACAGGTTTTAAGTATAGAAAATACAGTTAAAATGCAAGTAACCACCATAGTCTCTAGAGAATCATACAATATATTCTTATAACCAGTTCTTCCTGTTTGCTTTTCTCCTGTTATGATTCAGACAGTACTGATGGCACTTTTTTTCTGAAAAATTGGCATCAGGAGCTCTATTTTAAATAGGAGACAAGCTTCACTTTGACAGAATTAGTTTTTTAAATGCACTATCAACCTTATGAGGATATTTTTATTTAAAAAAGAAAACAATCTCTTTTAACTCTTTTCTAAATAGCATTGTCTTCGTTTTCAGTTTCTATTTTCTTAAATGTATGTCATGGGAAGATAAAAAGAGACAGTAATACTTTTTTAAGTGATATCTCAGGACGAGGGATATAGTTTAGTGGCAGGAAGCAGATGTAGCTTGCAAAAGTACCAGGGCTGGAAAGGAAGGAAAGGAGGACAGGAGGAAAGGTGTGTGGGAAGGAAGGAGAGAGGGAAGGAAGAAGAGAGGAAGGTAGGGAGGGAGGGAGGGAGGAAGGGAGGGACGGAAGGAGGGAAGGAGGCAGGGAGGGAGGAAGCAGGCACTAAGGGATGAAAGAAGGAAAAGGGGGAGAAACAAAGGAAGGAAAGATGAAAGAGAAAAGATAGCTGAAAAATCCCTGTCACATTGTATTATATCTTAGACAACAAAATCTCAAAGGTTTATTCCTTGATGAAATACCTCTTAACTGTCATTTAACCATTTATGTCAGGGAAATAGTAAGATTAACAGGATGATCTTACTGTTTTTGTGCAAATACGATTATTCTCATTTTTTGAGGTCTGAAAAACTCAGAATTGCTCAAATATTAAAGTGATTATACAATGATATTGGCTATTTACCTTTTGTTACAAATGTGTCACGCTTTTGGACTACTGTTTTCAGCATTAACATCTAGATGTTGACAAATAAGATTTTCAGCAATGTAGCAATAATCAACAGTACCTTGCATGCATTTCTCACTAGACATCTATTTTTCATTGCACATTATTCAAATAATGTTTTCTAGTCTTTTTTTTTTTTTTCTTGTATTTTAGAGAAGGGTCTATGGGCGTTCAGGGTCTATTAGATCAGACTCATAGTGATCCACCTGTTAACAGTCTCCCAAGAGCTGAGATTACAGGTGTGTGCCACCACACCCAGTCTCAATTGCCCTCTCAGTGTGCCCTAGGGGTGGGATGGGCACAGAAGGCCCCAGATTGATCCCCTGGCCCCTGCACCTGCTTGCAGGTGCTTTAATTTGCTGACCTATTTGGCCAGCCCTTTCTCTTCTAATCTTAATTAAAGATATACTCATGTATAGTTCCTCATGTTACTTAGAAAAATGAAGAAAATGGATGTGAAACTGTCTTCATCCCATCATTTTTAACAATCTCTATATATTTAAAAATAGTTACTTTTCTTTGAAGGCAAATAATTTAATAACAAGCACTATATTTCAGTTTTGTTTACAAAGGTGGGCAATGTGTTCCTAACATGCTTCTGGAAACTTATTTCTTCCTCTCAGTCTGACCTAATTTTATCATACTATTTTCAAATCCTCAAAAATATCTAACATTCCAAGAATAAAGATACTAATGAATGCTGAATATAATTGCTACATGTATTTTTCCCTTAACTGTACCATTGTTACTGTCATTACCTTGCAGCATACATACTCTTACAAATAAGTCATTCTTCTAAAATATTTTTAAATGAACTGTATACAACAAACCATTAAGTTCATCTCTTTCTCTGAGTAGGTGTTTAGGGACTGTAATTTTCTAAATGTATCTAGTACCAACATATTCAATTATGAAAGAGTCTTCATGTGATGATGTACCTAAGACAGCAGTTTACATTTATATTAACAAACTCTATCTTCATTACAGTACAAGGGCAAGGCAGGATTCCCTTCCCCAATTTAAATCCAACAGTGAAATACATAACACAATATAATGTAAAATGAAATAAAAGGAGGAACATAAAATGTACTGCATTAAATATTAGGGAAAAATAGCAAGCACAACACTGCACAACACATAGCAGAGCAAGCTGTGTTAAGACAACAGACGATCTCTGGTGGGACAAACAGATTTAAAAAATGGTTGGAAAGTTAGATAATCAAGGAATTAAAGTCAATCTTTTAATGAAATGTTTGGTATAGCTTTTAAGATTATTTTCTAAAATTAAATATTTTTCAGTTATGAAATTTCACACATATATGAATCTAGAAATTGGGTCAAGTAATACAGCAGGAACCCTGGGCTCCTCTGGAGCACTTCTAGGAATATGTCATGCGACTGTATTAGTAGGTAAACATGGCACTGGAAAACAAAGCATTAATACATAGGAACACAGCTCCAAATGTCATCTGATTAAGAGGTAGTTATGATAGCATGTCTTGCCAGTATTAAATAAGAAGAGAAGGATGTTACTTATAGGACTTTGTAAAGTCCTTAGCTTAGCACCATATAGTTTGATCTAACAGTAGTATCAGAAGAGTAGATTACAAGTAAAGAGCAAAACAAAATTGCAAAACCTTTGACTGTGTATGTATCTGCTTCCTCTTAGTCCAAAGAGAAGTATATTCTTTTCTTTTTTTCTTTTTTTCCTTTCTCTTTTTCTATGCAACATCAATAGGGAGGTGGGTCATGCCCACACACTGTACTCTGTAGAATGATTGTGAAGACAATATGCAATATGTCAACTTTCAAAGAAAAGAAGGGGGAAAAGAAAAAAAAAAGTAATGTGGATTTAGAAAGGTTAATGTTTAATTGTTTGATCAATCTTATATACCTATATGTATTAATCTAAACTGATATGATGATGAAAATATGTAATATAACCATTGTTAAATTTAAACAATAAAAAATTGAAGAAAGAAAAAAAAAAGAGCAAAACAATCTTCTAAAAAGTACATAAAATGTGGTGCATTAAAAAAAGCTGACTAAATGAACTACATTGTCATTTAATTTTGTTTGTCCTTTGGAATAAAACACTGAGGTCATTTTATACCTTGAGTGAGTATATCTTTAGAATCCAACAATACTTTTTCAAAATGACTGTCTCAGTAAAATTCTCCTTTTTAAACATGACTTTTATTGTACATATTATATGATTACTTAAAATTAATCCTAATTTTGCTAATGTACATGGAAGTTTGTATTTCTCCACCATCAGTTCGTTGAGGTGGGGCTCAAGGCTTTAAAAAAGGCTGAAGTTTAAGAAACTTTCCTTTTTATGTAGTTTACTGTTAATCTTGCCTAAGTAAACCAATTTGACCTTGGGAATGTCTCACATTCCATGGAGCAGCCTTTTTGAATGATCTCCAAAACCTACACATCTGCGATGACTTTGGAATTCTGCCCAGAAAAGCCTTCATCCTAATGGCCATCTAGAGGGGATGAAAGGCCCAACATTTTCTCTACATTTCTGGAAGGCTGAACGTTGTCCATTCCAGTCAGGACTCTGTCCTCAAGCTTTGGATATTGGAAAACTGAAATGAATCACAAAAGATGATATGGCTTTATTCTCTCAGAACAGTTTCTTCTAACCAAACAAATCTTTTCAGACACATATACTCATAAATCCTAGAAGTTCACAAATCAGGGAATGAGTGGGGAGAAGAGTGAGGATCTAGGCATCTTCTAGGTAAGCACACAGCCAACTCAGCAAATGGACCAGAAAAAGCCCTCGCATCTGTTTGGCATTCTAAACCCAAGCCCTAGAGTAAATCATGTCAGAGATTCTACTACACTGACAACTTTTGACAATCTTTTTTTGTGTATTTACTTCTTACAAAATGCAACATATTTAAAATCTTTGGATCAGATAGCAAATAATACCAACCCAAGTTCAAGCAGAGGAATATCAACAGTGATACTCTGAGTATTTATTCTGCCTGATGTGAGGTCAGTTTTATGTGAAAGAAAAATTAGACTGATGTCCAGGCAGAGAAAGTAAAAGAGGTATGTTTCACATTGTTTTACAACTTCTGCTCTGATGTTTTGTCTTAGTGAAGAACTACCCTAACTAAAGTTGTGTCAGTATGTGTATGCAATGCAAGTTTTGTAAAAGGAATCTTACATTATTAACATAATTCAAAAAGTATATATATATATATATATATGTTATTAAGAAAATTTATAGACTTTTTTTACTCCAAGGTTGACATTTTACTTTATTTTATTTATCTATTTATTTTCCTTTTTCTGAGACAGGGTCTCACTATGCAGTTCAGGCTGGACTGGTGTATAGCCCAGGCTGGTCTCTAAGTGGTAGCAATCCTCCTGCTGGGATTACAGGTATGTGATACCACACCTGGATGACATTTTACGTCTATAGTGCTAATGTATTATACTGTAAACATAATGTTTATATTCCTTGTGTGGAGTTAGTGGAGGTACATAACACTTCTTAATTCTTCTTTCATTACTTTTCCTTCAGTTCCCATTTCCTTTTCTCTCTTCTGTTTGATCCCCTTACCAAATAAGAAAGATCTGTCTCACTTGCTATTACTGATCTCATTTTGCTGTTTAAAATTAGATGCTGTTGCTATTGTCTCAGAGAGCTTGAGCAACTTGACTTATCAAAGGTCACTTAATTAGTTCTTAGCCAATCATAACAAGAGCAAGCATGGCTGTTCAAAAGGTAAGTAAGGGTCAGTGTATTCACCAGGAAGAGGGCCTATCCCCAAAACCTTATCAGTCACCCACACCTGAGATGGCACAATGATGAATGAGGACTGTGCAGTCTAAACTTACAGGGCTTAGCACACTTATGGTTAACATGGATCTGTAAACAGGTTTTCAACCTGGCTAAAACTTCAGAATGTTCAAAGATAGGACTCCTAAATTTATTGAGCATAGAGTACATGGGAGCAGGAAAACCAGCAGTATATATACCAGTCTGTTCATATCATTAAAGGTTCTAAAATGTTTTCTCTCACTGGACTATAAAAGTCCTATAGAGCTCTTGGGTCCTAAAGATCTTAAAAATAAGTTGAGCCACCCCCCCTCTTTTTTTTCAAGCAGACACACAGGATATTCTAAGGTTGTGAATTTTGCTCAGTTTGCTTCTCTACCCTTACTTAGATTCTAATGAGAAATGGTTAAAATTGAATCTCCTTAGTGAGATCTTTAGAGGGATGAGCTTTTTAAAGTCCAATGATATTCTACATAAATTATCTGACCTCTTTAAGGTAAGTGGAAATTGAAATTTGCTAACAACATAGATGAGCTAAGTGGACTGGGATATACTCTGACTTAACATACATCTAACACATCAGAAAAACATAAAATTGTAAACCCTGACCATTAAGAGTGAAGAAAGTAATTTTTTTTAAGGAAAGCAAGCAATATTTTTTTTCCTTTAGTGAGATTCAAACATGATATACTAGAAGTATATTCTGGCCCAAGTTATATCATGAGAGATAATGTGAATCAATTTCAAGAGAATTAGTGTAAATATTGATAAAGTCTTTTCAGATAAGTAGTTTAGTGCTTGAATGTAAATGACAATGGCTTTGAGCAATTATTTACAAAACCCTGAGAAATTTTTAGGTGCTTTTCCTTCTTCACAGAGAGGAATAGAGATGGAAGAAGTGGCATGTTGGAAACTGCCTGGCAAGTTTTCCTCTCCTCCACCAATAGAGTCATCTCAACTTTGAACACTAAGCTAAAGCAAGTATTTGTTTAGGTAAATAAAGATTCAACAATTACCACCTAAACTGAAGGGGAAAACTACAGCTAACCTATCCAAAAGATTGTTTAACAATAATTTTCCTTGGATTGCATCTCTCAACCCCCAACTTGATGAGGCCTTTTGCAGCAACAAATAAGTGGGCAGAGCCTAGAACAAAACTTCCACGGAACTAGACTGATGTTCAGTAATACATACCTCTATGAAATCATGGATGCTGGGAGGCACTGTGCTGCACATGTGCACTCCCACAAAAGGAGGACCGAGCCTTGCACCATCTGATGATGTTGTCCATGTAGAGTTGGGCACAACAGCCAAGTCCCCAGAGCTGAACAGTAATCTGGTCCCAATTACTTTGTCCAGGACTCTTAGTTTTACCAACAGGTAGGTAACAAGGAGAAAATATTTCTTTTTTGGTAAGATGATAGCATGACTATCATAGCTTTAGGTGGAGGGCTAACAGTAATCTTCTCTCTTAAATTTGAATCCAGCGATAACATAATTATAAGACTTAAAACAAATTATAAAATTAAAATTATGTAATAACATACAAAATACATTATTTATTTTAAGTTAAGAAATGGGAAAAAAGTAAAATTTGTATTAATCTATGACTGGCATTATTTAAATTACATTTGATCTCTTTCTAATCTAATTATACAAAATGAAGAACATAGAACATTTTCCAATCTCATCCTTAAGAAAAAAATCATTTTTCCAAAACTGATGATGATGATTAAAGATAGACAACAGCTTCAGGAAGTCATATATTTAAAAAAAAAAAAAACTTTAATAACTGAGACAAAATGAAGCTTCTAATTAGAAATATAAGCAGACAAAGTTTTGAAATTTAGATAGAGGAAAGACATAACTCAGTTTAATGATTTCATTCTATAGATTCAGACACTGAGGCCATGAAAGGTTAAATGAGGAGTCTGACCACACACTCAGCTGGGTAGTAAGAGTGGTGCAGCTGTAAACTCCAGCCTGTAGCCCTTTTCAACACAGTAAGCACTCTAAATTGCATCCAGAATATAAGTAAATGTTCTCCAAAAATGTGTCAGAAGTTGTAGATGGGCACAGAACCAGCCATCATAAGTAATAATCATTACCTCAATAAAAGGAAATTTGACTTTCTGATGTAACCAAATTATCTAATCATTTCTGCCTTAGTTTACTCATTGAATTACAGATATTTCTGACATACGCCTTGTTGCAAAGAGTAAAAAGTTCAAGTTTTGCCAACTTTTGTGGTTTAAAAGTCCAATTAATATTTGAGGAGATAAACAGCATAGAAAAACACTGTATTTGCATTGATAATAATAATTAAAATTTCTACTTCTATTAGTGGTTCTAACTGACTCATCCAAGAAGAAAAAATCCTATATGAAGCTTTCAAATACTAATAAAATTTTCAGAAAACTAAGTCACCAGCAAAATATGTTAGATGTACTGGAAGCCTCAATACATGGGAGAAATATGAAAGAAATCAGAAAGAAGGAAGTTTTAAAAGGATACTACTTAGCTATCTAAGAGTTGTAACATGTATGCACATATTAAAAGTATCACTTTTCTGACTGAATACAAAGACATATTTCTAAGTTTAACCCATTTTCTCTAAAAAACAACAACAAAAATAAAACAACAGCAATGAAAAAACACGACTTTGTGAGTTCATGTTTTTCCTTTTTTTTTTTTGAGGGTCTCAATTATGTTTGTGTTTTTCTCCTGGAAAGCATTGTCTGAAGTTTTATTTGATGATTCTCTTCTTCAAAAAGGTTGACTGTGGTGTACAGAGAAAAACACAAAGAAAAACCCAGGGGTCAGCACAGCATTCACAAAGAAGTAGCGATAGAACTCTATAAACTGTATTTAATGGCCCCCAATTGCATAGAACCGTGACTAAGAGAGAAAAGTGCTGTTTTCACCTTTCTTTCAATTCATTCACACGTTTAATTCTACTGCCAAAACTGTTGATGTGTTTTATGTTTTTGCAATCAGCTAACAGCGGCATTTTAGATCTCAACCCCAAACAGCACTGTTTCCAGCAAAAGCTCTCTCTTTTTAACAGAGCTGAAGTTCCATCCATGTAGCACCAATTTGAGGCAGAAACAGAATGAACTACTAATGGATAGTTATGATGGCATGAATAAGCTGTAAAGTGCTTTGTGTTACAAAATGATGGAAAGCCATTCTGTCAGACAACTACATACTTTAAAATAATGTTTATGCACACTACAGAAATCACTGCACTAGAAGACGACAGGGAAGCAGTTCTTGTCTAAGATGCACACTCCCAAACTGAAGACATTTTTAAATTAGCCACTTACAAATCATATTTTACAGGGAAAATGAACAAACAAATGTGGTAGATGGTGAAACTGAAGACATAGGCAATCATTATAGCTGTTGCAGGGCAGGTAGGAAATTACCACTCCATACTACCAACATGATGTTTGCAGGGCCTAGCATTCTACAGACCTCAATGTAAAGACAGTTTCTTCATTTAGCAGGCATAACAATAGAAAGAAATACAGTTTTCTCACGTGATTTGTGGGAAAGTGGCTGATGTCTTTTGACATAGATTCTTAAAAGTAAGAGAAAAATAAGATTTATAAAACTAAAAGCACATCAAACTTCTTAAATTTATCACTAATAACCTTGTCACAACCATGGTTTTATTTTGTGTTAGCAAGACATCAAGGTTATTCTCCCAGAAGTATCAAACCCAGGTAATATAAATAATTGATTAAATGATTAAGAATACCCTTTTTTGTATACAATTGTATTTCCATAACCCAAGACCTCTATGCTACTGAGGTGAAAGTATTTCAAGCTTCTTAGAACTGGGACCATGTAATGCAAAGTGGAAGCAAGTAAATGCAGTGGTTGTTACAGCAGGACTCTCCAAGTGGTTTTCAATCAACATGTTCATACAAAAAAATTCTCTATCACCATGTATTTTCTGTACATTACAAAGCAAGTTTTATAATGCTATTTCGATTCTAAAAGACTCCCAAATAAACATAATATAACTGTACGAATTTAACCTGTAGTGAAATTACTCAGGACATAAAAGAAAGTCCTATGGTCCAATAAATACTCACTACCTCCTATACCTTATGACTGGGCACAGGCAGCCTGTCAGCATCAAATCTGATTTTTTTCTTTATATCTCTCGATGGTGACCGATTAATATGTTTTCTTCCAGTATTATTCCTGCTTGTGCATTTATATTGTATTATCATGGTGTCATATTATCATATCACTCTTTCTGTTTTTATAAGTTAAATTATTTATTCAGATATTTTATGAATAATCTAACATTGTGGTGTGTGTGTGCACACGTGCACACATGCGTAGACACAGCTCTGATGTAAAGGCAAAAAGAATGATTACTGCCTTATTAACTGTGTCCACATTGTTGTATTTAAAACTATTATAATAGAAATAAAGTCTAAGACATTATTTTAATTTTTAAAATCATAGGAAGAGATTTTCATAATAATTTCCTATGCAAATTTTTATTCTGAGTGGGAAAATTTTTCGTCATTTACAATATACTTAATTATTTTATGTATGTGAAATACAATATTCTATGTGATAGTAGAGGGAAAAAGAATCTAAACATTTTTAAAGTCAAGCATAACAGATTAAAATGGTTTTGACAACATTATTAGATATTTGTTATAGAGTATTTTCCATCAGAAGTTGGCATTCTTAAATGTTAGTGCTCCGGCTCAATTAGGCCCCCAAAGAAGAGCATGGCATAGCACTCTGAACAGTCTACTGCATTCATTTATTGTTCAGTTCACAGTCTCTGAATACAACACAATCCACCAACAGAGTCAGCTTTCATAATTCAGCAGTACAAAGTCTGCAAACACATGTAACCTAGATCCATATTTCCCAGTGACAGCATATGATAGCAGAATGTGAAGTATTAATGCTGGTGTCACTACAGTCCTACACTCTACTGCACTTTAAGAGAAAGCAGCTGCTGAGATGAAATGTGTGCCAACTGTCTAAAGACAGAAACATAAGAAACATTCCTTCTGTTACAAAGGGAGAGACGCACACAAACAGACTTGCTTTTAGACGTAACAAGCCTGAAGTTTCTTACTTTTGCCTTTTAAATTTCTCAGAAAACACTCAGCAATTCTGCACAAGCAGAAAGATATGCATTCAAGAAAATTCTAATTTCTTACTCATGAAAGTAATCGCAGCTTAGAAAGAGGTTAAGATTATTCATATGAGAGTCAAAGGGTAGAAAAATTGTTTCCTATGACATAATGGATATTCAATGAGTTCACACATTTAGGAAACTACAATTGCCACATAGGGAACAGATAGCACTGTCCTGCTGAGTACTTTCATATTAACAACATATGGTCCTAGAGCTTTCACGGACTACTTTATCATATTTTAAAAATTATTATCTTGAAATAGTCACATAAAATTTCTGTTTTAACATATTCACATTAGGAACTAAGCTCTTTTTAAAGCAGGAACCTAATATTGTCACCTTTGATAAACCTTTTGCAAGGAATGAAGTATGACACCTAAAAGAGTCATCTTTCTTTTTCACTGACAGAAAGATTGGAAATTTGTTGAAGAAGCATGCAATCTTGATTTGTACAGGACAAAAATGTTCACGATATACCAGTGCAAAAGAAGCCAAATTCCTATACAGCATTCTTTTAAATACAGTTCCACCATAACAATAAATATGTGACATAATCTGAACTGTTCAGTTATAATTCACTTAAAAACTAGTACAACCCTCATTGACCTGCTTATCAAACAATTTATTGTGCATTTGCAGACTGGACAACGAAATAGAGGAGATAAAGTATTAACGGTGACACTATTTGGCAAGCTCATAGTGCAGTTCATTCAAAAGGCAATTTTAAAATTGAATGAAGAGGTTTGACTAGGCAATAAAAACAGCCACAATGCCAGTGAACAGTACTTAGGAGGAAAGCCTCTAATTATCCTATTTATAAATCAACAGTAATTTTACTGATGACTTCTTCTTGAAGTTGATTAAAATAACTTCAGAAAATTTAAACTGGATCATATACATTTTATTAAAATATAATTTAAAATATTATTGATTGTTTGAAAATGATAAAAACTTGAGAGCAAGAATGAGACAGCAATTCTGAAGAGAAACATTCCTACAATGCTCTGCAATGTAATTATAGCACTGCCCTTGGGGAAGGGGATTTTATTTTATAATGAGAATGTTTACACTGTTATGGGGTTCAATCTATCTGGGAGGGAAGGTTAAACTTCTTTCCATTAAAGACAGTCTTATAATGAAAAGCTCTGAAAGGAGAATGGAGTCTAATATAGTAGATGTAATGGCCTATTAAATGATTCACACACAAAAAATGAATCAAATTCATTGTATCTTACTGCTGTTTTATGACAAAATTGTTGAAAAATAAAACTATTGTCAAGATAATTGCATATTACATAGGCTGTATTACTGTAAGCAGTACTCTTATTGGATGACCTAAAGTCTAATTTTTAGGTACATTAACAGGACATTACATTTTAAATACTTTACATTATTGGAATGTTTTAAAAGAATCCCACTTTTACTCTGTTGGCAAAATCAATTTATACTTAATGTCATGTTTCAGTTGGTTATCATTCTTTTTCAACGAAAATTTCCCATACATCCTTTATGATGTCATTTTTACATTCCTGCAACAGATGCTTGTTTATACACCAATTTATTAAATAGCTGTTGTACTGGGAATACACAGTTATAGAAGTAACCTCTCCCTCTAATTTACATTCCTATATCTTTTAATAAACATATATTTTCAAAATAATTTGTATCTTTCTAATCCCTAATTACCAAATAATGCCCTGTACTGAATAAACAAAACCAAAATGTCCTTGCTGTTTTTGTTTTAGAGTACATAATCAAATACATTTCTCAAAAGAAGGACATCCTTAACCTTTTCTAAAGGGGGTGTTACTATGAATGAGTTCAAACACAATTTAAAAATGAGTTTTATGGCCCGGCGGTATGGCTCAGTGGTCTAAAGCACCTGCTTGGAAAAGCTTGGGTAGCTTCAGGGACTGCGGTTTGATCCCCGGCACCACATGCTGTGCCAGCCCTGCTCTCGGGGCGGGCTGAGCCGGCCATAAAAAATGAGTGAATAAACAAAGGCTCTGAAACAAGAAAAAAATAAATAAAATTTAAAATAAATAAATAAATAAATAAATAAATAAATAAATAAATAAATAAATAAATATGAGTTTTAGAAGGCATAGTTCAAATGGACATTCATGAATTCTGGCCTCTAAATACTTACCTAGATTCATCTTTCACACTAGCTGAATACATATACTGCTTATTACCTGGAGTCTAAGCAATATATAATATTATGTCCTTTTTTAAAGCAATACCATAACAATGTTAACCATGCTTTAAGTCTAATCTATCAGCATCATTATTAAGCTTCTGAAAAGATTCAAAATATCACTACCAAAGCCTCCTCCACAGTGAAACTTAGCTTAATCAATTAAATTTACAAGTTCTGGGGAAGTATAATATATATTTTAGATTTGTAGAGAATGAAATCTTGTTTGCATATCCTTAGCACTTAAGAGTAAAATAATGCTATGATTCTGTTAAAAGAAGCTCTTCATTTAAAAAAAAATTATCTCTGGATATCCATGTGTGAAATTCTGGCACTGAAATTTTCATAGAATCAGGAAGAAAAATTGTCATGTTGGATCAGATTAAATGCTAAGCAGCAGAATCTTTTTTTCTGTTATAAATTAAAATATTTTTGTCTCATATATAAACAAATTTCTAATTTTATAACCTTATATTAATAAAGGAATTGCCTGTCATTAGCAAATTTTGCACCCTATGATAAAAAAAGTCACAAAATAGTTTGCGTTTAAATAAAACAACCCCTATTTAAAAATGTTTTAACTACTTACTTTTGCCACTTATGCCTTATATAAATTCAGCCTTTTTCTCTAATCTAATTACGGGTTTTGGAAAATTTGAATAGGACGGTACTTGAGAGTTCTGGTTCTTTTTTTTCCTTACTTAGAATTGAAAGAAGTTATTGAGCTTTCTAGAGAGTTCAAGGTAAGACAAGAGAGAAAATTAAAGTGGACAAATACTATAAAAACACTTTAAAACATTTAATATTTTACTAGCACAGAAAAAAAATCTAGAGATGTAAGTGATGAAATTAAAACTTTCCAAACATATAGCACTGTGGCAAAAGCTTACTTTTAGACTTTCATATAAGTGAAAGTTATATGATTTTTCAGGGCATCCAAAAGGTCCGAAGTAGTTCTACAACAGTGTTCTCTTGCACTGTAGTTGGCATTGGCTGGGAAATGAAAATACAAAGGAAATCAGATGGGAGCACAGGAAGGACCTTCACGGAAAAAGTCACGGAAGTCGGAAGGATTCCTGCATTAACACAAAGTTCACCTTCACGTCTATCCTTAATCTAATAAAGAACAAAGGAAAAGGAAGTAGAAAGAGGAAAAGAGAAAACAACTTCCAGGTGAGAAGAGGAGTGGAGAGACAGCTGGAAAGAGCAGAAAAGACAGAACAGTAAAAGCTAATTATGGAATCAGTGTGTGTCACATATATCTGTGACATATAACACCTGTGATATATAGGAAAGAAGCCTGTACTGAGATGAAGATATTGCCCCTGATTAGGGATTCTGGGATTCAAAGAATGCTTGTCACTATCATTTAGGGAATATCATTCAGGTACTTTACGAGTTATTCAAAGGCAGATTTCTAACACACAATGAAAAGTCCTTTACACTGATACTGCATTTATTTATAAAAAGAAACTTTTCAAAAAGGCAGATGGCTGGGATGAACAAACATAAGGGAACTTGGTGCTGCTGTGGATGCACTTTTAGAGTGCTAAATACCTGCAAATATCTAGGTGATCTGACCCAAGCACACTATTTGACTACGAAATTCCAGATGAAACTGAAAGAAAGGTGGTAACTTCATACTTCTCTTTGGATAAATGAGCAAATATTTAATCAGAAAGATTATTTGACAAAGGATGTACATGCTTGTGATATATTATTTTGTCAAGTACAACAGGGACCTTTTTAGACTGTGCTTGTGTTATCTCTCAGCCTCCACAGTTTTCTTGAGGCTACTGGGGCATAGAAAATATAGCAGGAGTAAAACAAAGCTTGTAAGTATCTGTCAGGCTCAACCTGGGCATGATTTCCCTAGTACCCAACCTGATAGTCAGCAGCAGCACCGCTTTCAGAAACTAACAGTTATGTATCTGTGCTATTGCACTCACCCAACACAGGATGCCATAAAAGACGTGAGAGAGGGCAGGGCATGGAATTTTTCTAGTAGCAGGACATCTGATACAATCCACTCCTTTGCACAGGACATTCATAGGACTTTGACAACTGAAGTACCTGATACTCTAACCATTTTGACCACTGATGTTTGGTCGAACCTTTTCACATAATGCCCTTTTACCTTTTCCCTGTAACTTTCTTTGTTCCCCACAGTCTTTTCACTCTCTATGTGTCTGCATCCAGGTTTATTAAGCCTTATGCCTTGCTGCCCTCATAAAAAGCTGTCAAATGCTTGCTCTCTTGCATATGTTACAATATCCACTGAATTTTTAAAAAGAGCATCTTTGGCACATACAACATAGCTCTTAGAAGTTATTTTAAAAAAAAATAAGTAAAACCCCTTTGATTACAGATGAAATCAGTGCACAGGTAAGTTGATTTTACAGGACAGGAGTCAGCAGGAGGTGGCAAAACTGGGAACTGTACCTGAGGTTTAGCTTCCTATCACTGCCTGTCAACTTTGTCACTCAACTTTTAATTCAAATACATTTTCATCTCAATTTTATATGATAATCACCATCACTGAGGTATTATTATACTTTAAAAGAAATTAAAATACTCTCTTCCACCCACTCATCCCTCCTGCTGCAATTTAAAAAAAAAGACAAAAAAAACACACACACAGACACACAACCACAATCTTTAGACTGGAGACAGGGACTTATGGAGTTTCTAAGTATGGTATATTAAGCTTTTTCTGAGGAAAAAAAATAAATAAAGCCTTGATTTTTTTTTTTTTTTTTTTAAACTGGGGATTGAACTCAGGCACTTGCATTTGCATTTTCCAGGCAAACACTTACTCTACTGAACTACCTCCTAGCAAAGGAGATGAATAATCCTCATTGCTCACTGAAGAGTCCTATAGTCAGCTTATAAAATAAACAATATATACAAAAAATTAAAAAAAAATATTGTCTAATGCTTGCATCTCTACATCTGTACACAAAACGCCACAAACCTAACAAATCAGAAGAACGGATCTTGTTATGCATCTCCACAGACTTCAGGAAGGAGGAGGTTTATCCACACAGATCCTAAGTCCAATTGCCTGCAGGCTTTGTCAGTAAAGGTCACACAGGTTCCATCTGCCACTACTGAAATATTTTTTTTTCTGAGAGTGTGAGCTGCCATGCAAGACATCTGACTATCTTGCGAAACCATGCAAGAAAGGCACTCTGGCCTCGAGTGCCAGCATAGCCCAGACTTCCAAAACTCCTGCCAAAAACTGCTTAAAACAAAACATATCTATGTCTATATCCATATCTATATCTATCTATACCTATCTGTCTATCTATCTATTATCTATCTATCTATCTATCTATCTATCTATCTATCTATCTATCTATAGTCACATAAGAAGTGGGACCTCTTGGATCCCACTGTGGAACACCGGTTCAGTGCCATAGATAGAACAGTGACCAGGACAAGTCCTGACTTACAAGCACTGACTCCGGATTCTGAATTTCAGAATTCATGAAAGAATGGCTTAGAGACAGTAAATTCGTGGACAGCTCTTTTCGTCTTTCTGAGTAATCACCACCAAGGTCTTGATTCTCTCATACATGAAAGTGGGTAAGTTAATGTCTGCTTTTCTCTTGCTGCTCACAGTTGCTTGGGCTATTCTGGGTCAGTTCTAAATCTACAGAAATTTTAGGAGCGTGTTACCCTAGTTCTGTGAGGACAGTTGAAGGTATTTTCATTGGAATTATGTTAAATTACATATCATTTTTATAATATACCCACTTGGGCAGTGTTGGTTTTTCCTATCGAGGAATAGGGGGTCTCTTGCCATTTTGTAATGTCCTCTTCAAACTCTTTCAATAGATTACTAGTTTTTGTTATGCAAGTCTTTTACTTTCTTGGTTAGGTTTGTTTCTAGGTATTCAATCTTTAGGACACTATCTTGAGTAGGACTGTTTTCCTGCATTCTTTCTCACTGGGTTTATTTTTGGTATACAAAAATGCAACCGCCTTTTGTTTATTGACTTTAAGTTATAGTGAAAAACTACAATGATAAAAACAGCACAGTACTAACACAAAAAATGACACTTAAATCTGAAGATGCAGAAACATCCCCGGGTATCTTCAGCTGTCTGATTTTCTTAAAAAGAACCAGTTACACATACTGGGAAAACAGCCTTTATAGCAAATAGTGTTAGGAAAAGTCATTACCTACATGTAGAAGAATGAACATAGTCCTGTACTAAAACCAAACAGAAATGACACAGGAAGAGGGCATCAAAGAGGAGAAGCCGGTCACAGCGGGAAGAAGGCAGCGTGGTAGGTGGAAACAAGCTACAAGTGATGAGCAAAAACCTGCTTTTTTCTCTTATATCTTATCTAGGGTACTTGCCCTGGCAAGGGAGATGCTTCAGGTGTAGGGGCACCTTAAACCTAGCATCACATCATGGAATAAACCCCAGCATCATCACCCCTAAATGTAGCCACCACCTATGACATCATGAGGCTTTGGCAGAACATCTAGAAAGAAACCATAGCACACATTTAGCACAGTCCCAAACAAAATATCAACAGCATTCCTAACAGATCTAGAGAATACAATTCTAAAATTTATATGGGAGCGGCAGAGACCCAGAAGAGCAAAAGCAATCTTGGGTAATAAGAGAGAAGAAAGGCAGGAGGCCTCACAGTCAAGGAATTCAAGTTGCATTACAAAGTTATAGGAAGAAAAGAGAAATGTGGCTCAATGGACCAATATGAAGATAAAGAACCAACTATAGGCATAGCCAGCTACCTGATCTTTATAAGGAAGCCAAAAACTTACACTGAAAGATAGAGTGTAGAAAATGGTGCAAGGAAACTGGTCATCTAGAAGTAAAAGACGTAATTTGGAGTCTGTCTTACACCATGTACTAAGTTGAAATTAAAAAAATGTCTAAATATTAAAAAAGAAACATTTACTCTGCTGGAAGGTAAAATAAGTAAAATCCTTGAAGACATAGGCATGGGTTCTAAACAGATCTTCAGTTACATGAGAAATAACACCAAGAATCATCAATGTGATCTTATGAAATTAAAAAGTTTCTGCACAGTAAATAAATATATTTTTAGCTACTAATTGACAGAGTATATAAGAATCCAGAACATATAAGGAACTCAAAAGAATTAGGTCCACATCAATATACAAGACTTAATTAAAAATTGGAGCTGCAATAAATGGGCATTTCTGAAAAAACAAAATACAAATAGACAATAAATAGATGAAAAAATGTCCAACATTGTCAGGGCTCACATTTAAATAACTCCACCTGAGGCCTCAGCTGGGTGGAGTTACGTGGGATTTTTGGAGGTGTCTGGTTCTAGAATTTATGTTAAGATTCAATGTGTGGTACTGGGATCAAGAGTATGTCATTAGTAAATTAGTCTACTGATTGATTTGATATCATGTTAGGTATGGATAATAGATGGGAAGGTCCTCCTTGGGTCTGAGTGCCACCCATCCTAAAGGTATGACACTCGGGTGAAATAAAAGGGACAGAAAGAGGGCTGTCATTGCTTGCTGCTTGTTGCTTACTACTTTTTCTGTTTTCTGACTACTACATACTATTTCTCCTCTTCATGTCCTATTCCATGCTACACTGTTTGGAGCCACACAGTTAGGAAATGGAACCTCTACAAACTGTGAGGAGAAATAATTTCACATTTCGGTGTTGGACATTTTGTCTCAACAATGAGAAAAGTAACTAATACAACATCTTGGCTCGTTAGAGAAATACAAATTAAAAGCACTCTAAGAACTGGTGAGATGGCTCAGTTGTCTAAAGCACCTGCTTGGACAAGCTTAGGCAACCACTGGGACCTTGGTTCAATCCCCAGCACTATATCCTGCATCAGCCCCACCCCCAGGGCAGGCTGAGCCAGCCACAAAAACAAGTAAGTAAGTAAGTACGTAAGTAAATAAATAAATAAATGCTGAAATTTCATCTTATCCCAGAAAAAATAGCCATCATCAAGAAATCAGTGACCAGTACTAAAAAGACATACAGAAAAAAGAAACCTTCTAATTTGTTGATGAAATGTAAGCTAGTAAAACCACAGCAAAAGTAGAACACTAAAAATAAAAATCTCATTTAGTCCAACTATTACCCTTCTGAGTATCTTCCCCAGTAGTTAAAAACATTATATTATAGTAGTATATGTACTACATGTCCATGTTTATAACAGCACAACTCATAACAGTCAGATATAAGAAATGGCCTATATGTACATCAAAGGATGAATGGATGCAGTGTAGTATTTATACACAATTGAGGACAACTCAGCCACATACAAGGATAAACTTGAGTCATTTGTGGGAAAAAGGATGCACCTTAAGACCACAACGTTAAGTAAAATACATCAGACACAGGAGCTTAAATATTACATGGTTTCTGCTATAGCAAAAGCCAAAATATAAAGAGCAAAACAAAAGACAGATCATAGGGAGATAGGTGTTTTGCAAAAGAGAAGTGGATTAAGGTATGGAGGCAGGGAGTGGCAGAGAATAAAAAAATAATCACGATCTGTAATACCATGTACTACACTCCCACAAGGAATATAATCATTATGTATTACTAAAAACTTGAGAAGCCGGCCTGACAGCTCAGTGGACTAAAGCACCTGCTTAGACAGAGCACAGCGGCTCAGGTTCAATTCCTGGTGTGCCCTGCCAGACTTGCCCTGGGGCACACTGAGACAGCAATTAAGACTAGGAATGGTAGCGCAGGCCTGTAATCCCAGCTCTTGGGAGGCTGAAAACAGGCAAACCACTAAGTCTGATCTAGGTAGTGAGATCCTGTATACCCTGTCCTAAATACAGAAAGAAAGAAAGAAAGAAAGAAAGAAAGAAAGAAAGAAAGAAAGAAAGAAAGAAAGAAAGAAAGAAAGAAAGATTTATAGTAAATATTAATAATTAAATTCTGCCGGGCGTGGTGGCTCACGCCTGTAATCCCAGCACTCGGGAGGCTGAGGCAGGAGGATCAGTGCGAGTTCGAGACCAGCCTGGGCTACAAAAGTGAGCTCAAGGCTAGCCTGAACTGCATAGCGAGACCCTGTCTCAAAAAGACAAAAAAAAAAAAAAAAAAAATTAAATTCTGTGCTGATTTTTGTTGATGAAACATTTTAAAAAAATGTACATTATCAAAGCCAATGAGGGCCAGCCAGAGAGCTTAGTGGATTAAAGTGCCTGTTCAAGCAGGTACAGGGACCAGGGTTGGATCCCCCGCCTGCTGTGCCAGCCCAGCTCCCCAGGCATGCTGAGATAGTGGATGACACTGGGCATAGTGGTATAATGTCAGCACTTGTGAGGCTGAAAATAGGAGAATCATTATGAGTCTGATCTGTGTAGTGAGACCCTGTAGACCCTGTACTAAATACAAAAGAAAAGAAAAGAAAAGAAAAGAGCCAAGGAAACTGCTAGGAGCAGTGGCACATGACTGTAATCTCAGCACTCAGGAGGCTGAGGCAGGAAGCCTGCCAAGAGCTGGAGGCCAGCCTGGGCAACATAGTTGAGTCCAAGGCTAGCCTATACTACATGGTGACACACTGATTTACAAAAATAAGAATAATTAAATTACCCTCGGCATGAAGGCACAAGTAACAACAGATTTTTTAAAAAATCAATGTGTTTTTTTAAAGGTAATAAATTTGAAAGTATGTCCTCCGCTTTTTTTGGGTGGGACTGGGGACTGAACTCAGGTCATTGTGTTTGACAGGCAAGCACTTATTCTACTGAGCTACTTCCCTGCCCTGTACGTCCATTTAGAGGTCAACATGCACAAAGTATACTCTTGGGAAGTGATACTTTTATTTTTTGTGGAATGCGTTTCATGATCAAAATGAGCACATAAGATATAAGTAAATTTTTAAAATGTCCTATAAATTAGTAGTCCCTTGTACTTTAGAATTCAAGTCTTTGATTCCTAAAACTTTCCAAGAGATTATGCTCTAGATGATTTCTTCCTAATCCTCAAACTTAAGTATACTCTTTAAAGAACAAAGGCCTACCAGTGTCATTGGTAACAATACGATAGTTGAACAGACTTGAAAATGATTAGCAAAGTCTGGAGAGTTATCATTGACAGGGAAAAAAACTAATGGTAGGGAAACAATACTGATGAGGATAAATGTTAATTGTATATGACTGATTGTTAGTCATATCAGTTGGCACCAACATTAATATAGTACCCCATACTGTCCCTGGCACACAATATAAACTTTCAATCTTTGAAATGGAGATTATACACACATTTATATGTAGGATATTTCTTTGAAATTAAATAGAATACTTTGTTTGAATAGGCATGACCAATTTTGAAACTAATTTTAAATAGTATTTCCCAGATCAAATGAGCAGCCCTAAAGTGAGCAAGCTTTTTACTAGAAAACATCACAAATTTTGAGATAAACAACAAATTTGGGATAAGGAACCTTGACAATAAACTGAAATTTATGTTCTGGACATTTGTGTTAAAATAGAGAAAATGATAATAAATACATTTGACATTTACTCAACATTATGATTAAAAGTTATATACTCAAATACGAGACAGCAAAGGGAATGTTGGATTCTTCACAATTTTAAAAACCAGGGTTGCCACTTACAAGGTTCATAGGGATAGTCATTCTCATTCTCATCATATTCAGAGGTCAATTTCCAGCCCTTCAGAATAGAATTTTTACTTCATAAATCTAGTACCTTGCACAATGCAGTCCAGTCCTGTGACGATTTTAGTATGGCTTTGTAGTCTTATCTCCTCCTCTTTTCAAAACTACTCATTTGCACTCTCTCTGAATGCACCCTCTCTTCAGTTCCGGCCCCTGCACTTCATTCTTCCTCTGTAGGTCTCTCCAACTTGCTTTCCCATGTCCCTCACTCAGGGTCAACTATTCTCACTTTGTCTTTTATCTCAATAGTGGTCCTCTTTTTGTTGACTATTATATTCCATTACATCAGAGTTGCTTAGAAAGAATATTTAGTATTTTACCTTACACAGCAACATGATTATCCTTGGCACTTGTTGAGTCCCAATAACCCCATACTAAATTGTCTGATTTCAATAAACATGCAGGCACAAAGAGCATTCTAAATATAAGTGACTCGAATCATCTATTTTAGAGGGTCAGTCTCAATAGTAACTAAATATGCTATGTTTCTAAATGTCCACTATTTATCATACTGCTTTTTTTTTAATGCTGTGAACAGTATTTCAGTCTTGATAATAACCCTGCCTCTTGGATGAGGAAAGCAAGACAGAAAAGAACATTCATATGGAGGGGGGGGGGGAGAAAGAAACAGGAAAATGCTGCAATACTGCTGTGCAACGACTCCAATCTGCTTATTTGTTGCTCAGAAGCCCACAGTCCTTTTGCCTCTATTTTCTTTCCCTCCCACCTCTACAATTAAGTGTTTATAACCATAATAGATTTTTAGTTTCATGGTTTTACAATCTATTTCTCAATTTACCTATTAAGTCTATCCTATTTTCAAGATTCCAGCATACCTGTGATACTTTCTTACACTTAGGCTATTCGAATGATCTCGACTACTGTAAATTACTGTTTCCGTTTCTGAGGCTAGAGCCCAGTGCTTCCCACAGGCTAGACAAGCACTCTGCCACTGAGCTAGATCCCTAACCCTTACAATTTTATTTTGAAATAAGATCTTGCTAAGATTGTCAAGTCAGGCCTTAAACTTGTGATCCTCCTCCCTTGGCCTCTTGAATAAGCGAGATTACCAGCATACGTCACAACTATGACATTATTTTTTAAAATCAGTTTCCATGCAAATCATTTCCACTCTGCAGCTAGATATATAATTTGGAGATGAGATAGGTATTTCTGGAATAAAATATCAGTTTTCCTTGATGAACTATACTGTAATTTGAAAAACATAATGCCACTATAGAAACCAGAACTTTGAAAACCCATTGCATACAAGAAGAGGATATTCTCCTAAACAAACTGTAGTTCTATGTGATAAACCGCACCTTAAAGATGCCTGAAATTTACCATTAGAAAATCTCTATATTTTTTGTTACAAACAGTTCTTCAAAACAAGCAGGTGAAAACTAATTGATTACAGTATTTCTAACTTTAAAATTTCAATTTTTTGAGTAAAATAAACCATAAATGAAATGACGTGTACTGCTCACACTGAAGCTTCCTTCTCCTGCTAGCATATCATCCTGCAATCGTATCTAGATCAATAGTGAAGATAGTCGCTTAAAAGAGAGCCATGCTTTCTTTTGTCAGAAATTCATTATTTTTATTAGGGTCATTGCTTGAAAACTTCAAAACACCATATGGACCTAATTGTGGTTTATTTTGGCAAAAGGGAAGACACCGTAGAACAATTGAGGCATTACTTTCTACAATTCCATTACTTTCATCCCTTTCAGTTTTATTACGGTGTCATTAAAGGCAACTTGAGTGAGTGAAGAATTAGAGTGTCATGTGTACAGGCTAGTAGATTAATAACAAAACACACTCAAGTTTAAAGGTATCCAACAGCTGTTTTCATTATTTTGTGTAAATACGCTTGAAGCATATCTATCTGATTAGTGGATAGAGTGCTCTTCTCTGTCACATGCCATGGGCACTGCTATGTGCAAGTAATCAAAGTGCTCAGAAAATGAGTTTACATTGTTCAATGCTGAAATACACAAATGTCAGAGAGTGACTGCGCATCAAAGCTTAGTCAAATCATCTGCCGCAAACAGATTTCAGTGCACATTTCAGCTTAAAACATTCCACAGCAGCACACTGAATGAGCTCAACCTTCCGCTGGCCAAAATGAAGCAACATACAGAGAATAATACATTGCTTTGGAGAAAAAGAAATGAATTCAAACTCTGACTTGCTCATAAAAATCCAGACAGATAATTATATAATTTTTAAAAGTCAGTATATTTAAATTGTGTTATTTTTATTCCAGGAATACTCACTAATTTAGACATGCTTTTGAATGTGCCTGATAGGTACATATGTCATATGTTGTTACATATCTTAACTTCTATGGATATATAATCCATGACTAGCTTCAGATTGCTAATGTAATTGTTCCTTAGTCCATTGTCACTGGATTGTTCTCCACTGTCCTTCGTGCTGCTCTGTTCTGTCTGCTAACACATTTACGTTGAATTCCACTACCCAATTATTGGCTACTTAAATCACTTCCAAAATATTTATCCTCACCCATCAGCCCTTGTCCTTCTGCAGATCCTCTTCACTTGACCTCTGGTCTTCCTTAGCTGTAGAAACACTTGACTCGTACTCCATTACAAACTGACAGGTTCAGCTACTGCAGTATCTATCCAGTCATTGAGGTTTTCACTTCATCGCCATGTCTCTGTTTAAATGTCTCCTGTGGTTTCCTGTTCCCTGAGTGTCTACCTAATTTTGATGCTCCAAGTTAGGAACGCTTAGCCTTAGTTAAAATTCCTCTAGTTATTTTGAGAGACAGTGGCAGAAAATGAAGGGAATAATCCTGGTGCCATATTCATGGACAACCACTGCAATCGCATGGGTACACTTCTTAACAGGGTGATGAGTGCAGTTCCTTCTTTTTCCAAAGCCTGGCTTTAAAAGTGCTCCATCTCTTATTTAAGTCTTCTGTCAAGAAACTTTGATTTTGACATATCTGGCTTCCTCTAAAATGCTTTTAAACCACTATATTCTTGCCCCTCCAGTCACAGAAACACTTGTTTCAAATTTGTCTAGCTGCCTCTTCCAAGTTTCTCATCTTTTCCTTCAATTTCATCCCCCTGGTCTTTGGGGATGTTTATACTGAAGCTCGTATTTCCAGATTCATCTAGTTTTCTCTCAAGTAACTTTACATCCTCTGTGCTGTCTGAAGGCTTGCCTTGTCATCTGTGTACACTGTCTGTCTACACCTCAGTTTCCCTCTACACCTTCTGGTCAGAGGATCAAGCATTCAGAAAGCAAGGCTCTGGTAGCATAATGCAAGTCAGATCGAGCTGCAGAGGTGTTATGTAAGCTTCTGAATGCTGAATTGACAGTAAACTTCCATGCTGGCCTTCTACTTTAGTTTGAGGTGTTTCATAATTGAAGCTCTGCACCAAATGAGGATGAACAAAAGAGAGGGACATGCACTCTATGTAAGTTTACTCTCACCATATCTGCAAAGTTTTCTAGAAGCTTCCTTTAAAATTACAGACTTAAAATGAAACTCTGATTTTCTATCTCTGAGTGTATTTCTAAAGGTGAATAATGTTTCAGGTAAACAAGATAGCAAAAGAGTATGTATAAATGACAAAATGTTGCCCTTCGGAAGAGACAAGAGGAGTGTTAAGCTAACCTTTGGTATTATCCCAGGACTGCTCTAAGTCTTGTTCTAGTAATTTAAGCAATTGTTACCCACTAATAATATTTATTGAAATCAATGGAAAGAAAAGTGCTGGTACTGTCAGTATTAAAAGAATTTCAAAACAGTGTCCATGTTTAAGAACCTTACAATCAAGTGACATCACATAGGCATTCACAATGATAACTTCATATTTAACTTAGAAGCTTCCCCTGTATGACTGTAAGGATCAGCAGTAAAAACAAGCAATGAAAATTATGGAATAAATTAAAGGCAGTATCCCACCACAATGTATTACATAAAATAAGTGACTTAGTTGTTCAATGCAAGTGATATTTTTCAAAATAGACTTTTTAAATAAATATTATCCTAAACATTATTCTTAAAAAATGCAATGGGAGTAGGTAGAAGGTAAAGAGAGAGTATATAACTCTAGACTTACATTCAAAGACAGCAGCGAAACAACAGCGGTAGTGGAAGCAAAGGTTTACAGTCAAAATAGAAAGAGTCACGTGTTGTCTATTCAGAGTGACACAGAGCTAGCACATCTGGGGGGAGGCAGATACTCAGCAGGGAAGCACTGCTTCGCTTCACCATTGATAATGCACTGAATACCTGAATAAACTTGCCAGGCTCCATTTCAGAGTTTAAGTATATATCTCTACTTCTGTCTATATTATGTGCTTCATTAAACTGTCCATATATCCTGCACCTTGATCTTCACCAAGAAGCCTTTCCACACCAAAATTCAGTG
This sequence comes from Myocastor coypus, assembly GCA_004027025.1. Lineage (NCBI taxonomy): Eukaryota > Metazoa > Chordata > Mammalia > Rodentia > Myocastoridae > Myocastor > Myocastor coypus. The sequence continues at coordinate 5,320 of PVJA010008811.1, read as the reverse complement.
AAATAGTTTCGCTCCTTACTGGTAGTTGCATTCCCTCCTCCCTTTGGATAGGGCACATTGCTGTGATCACATCTTTTAAGTTGCATCTTATGGTTCTTCAATAAAAATAGAGACTCCACTCCTTTCCAGGAAACTGATAGGAGAACATTTTGCCTCAGAGGATCCATCATCTTCCTGGGAGAAATGATTTTCTCTCTAAGAGCTTTGTAAAGCAGAATGAGGTATATAAATGTAAAACATGACTAGCTGCCTTTGCTCATCACTTTAGCTTTTAGGCTCACTTACATCTAAAAGTCCACATTACTCGCAATATCATGGGTGTGCAGAGAGCAAGTAGAATGCTAGTTTAACATATTTCATGCAGCACCTGGTACACCACATGAAAAAAAAAAAAAAAACACCTTGTGGCTGATGATGCTAATGCCCACTGAAATTAAAGTCTGTCTTCCCATGATCACATAATAACTGGCAATCACCTCAAAATGAAAGTGTATTAAGCCCTCTAAAATACAGCTAGTACTTTTGGCTGAAGTTCCACTACTTCTGAAACCACAGAATATAGCTCAAATCTCCCCTCAGAGTACACATGTTTCACGACACTTAACCTTACCACCACTCTCAGAAATGTTCACAATTACATTAGCCAGATTATTCAAATGACTAATCAAGTTTTCCTCTTTGTGGATGCCACTCAAACGAGAGGCATTAAATAGAACTTTGTTCACAGTAAGTTCCTAAGTACCACTGGAATAAACATAAAAAATTATTTTTCTATGTATGAATATATTCTTAATTACCTATTTATTTGGTACAGGGTCTTGTTATGCAGCTCAGACTCTAGTTATCATCCTGTCTCAGCCGCTCCAGTGCTGGGATTAAAGGCATGTGCCACCACGCCTGATTTGGGTGGCTGGCATGGTGTGCCTGGGATTCCGAAGCCATCATGGACTTGGTTAAAGGCCATGGTTAAGGCCTCAGTTAAATGTTAAAACTAGGTCCTTGTGCTTGCCACGCAAATGCTTAAACCAGATCCTTGTGCTTGCCAGATAGACACTGAGGCTGCCAAGCTATGTCCCCAGCCCTTCTTTTCTATTTTTATAAGACATACACATCACAGAATCCTTTGCCATTTATTATTAACTTGATAATTGAATTGATTTGTAGCTATAATAACCACTGTATACAAGATGTGCCCAAACTTCTTTCTCTTTTAGAAATAAGATAATAGCCAATAATGGCTGGCAAGATAGCTCAGCAGACTAAGCACCTGCTTTGACAAGCACAGAGACCAGGGTTGGATTCCCAGTCCAACATGCCATGCTGGCCCTACCTCCGGAGCGCACTAAGACAGAGACTGAGTCTGGGCATGGTGGTGCACACCTGTAATCTCATTGCTGGTGGGTGGACTGAAAACAAGAGCATCACTAGGAGTCTGAGATGTGTAGTAAGACCCTGTACCACATACACAAATAGTGAAAAGAAAAAAAAAGAAAGGAAGGAAGGAAGACAGACAGACAGACAGAAAGAAAGAGAAAGAGAAAGAGAAAGAGAGAGGAAGAAACACAGACAGACAGACAGACATACAGACAGATGGACAGAAAGAAAGACATCCAATGTAATCGTATATACTGAATTCTGACTTGCAGACATTAACCAATATTTATCTTACTGATTTCTGTTAGCATGTTGCTCTGACTTCGTTATAAATATATATAAAATTATAACTATTAGTTGTTGAATTCAATTTCATTTGCATTTTAAATGAATGGGTGTAAATAATATTTGCAGCAGAAGAATTCAAGAGTATTTTCCAAATTTCTACAAAGGAACTATCAAGTCAGTTAAAATGTGTCATCTCCTCCACTTCTAACTCCCATGAGTCTTTCTTCCTTTAGCCGTCTCTAAAAGAGTTTCTACAACTTGGTCAGTAACATAAAATATTTTTTCAAAACATATCACACGTACATACATATACACAGTGCTTTCCTCATTACTGATTGTATCAAATTATTAGAGATTTTTTGAGTACTTTAATAACTTTGCAGTTGGGGAGATAGCTCCATGGCACAAGTGCCTGCCTGGCAAGTACAAGGTCGTTAGTTCAAACCCCAATCCCCCCCCCCCCCCACACACACAAAAAAAAAAAAAAAAAAAAACCCGACTTAGCACTGTATTTCTTATCCTCAGCTTTAAATTCTTAGCTTGAGAATAGCACAATACAAACATGCCCATATTGACCATAACAATCTTTACATTCCAAAATTCAATGATTTTATAATGGAATACACCTATTTTACTCCCCAAAGAGTTATCCTTTTCCTTTCTATGTGCCACTAATCTCTTCAAGTGTGTTTATGCATACAGACACACAGAGAGAAGTAACATAGGTACACATACATTCCCACCTTTGAATCAAAGGTCAACAGGTATTTTCAAACACAATTTTTATGCTAGCCCAATATCTAGTCAGTCAAGGTAATTTGAAACTTTATGCCTTTCATTATTCTTCCAATAATCCCTTCTTTTGTGTTGATCAAAATTCTAGGATTTTGGGGGGGGCAGTTATCCATAGCATCCAGCCAGAGTGATAAGAAGAGGAAAATCTTGACAATTTACCATATCTACAGTACACTGGCCTGCAACTTACATTCATTTCCCATAGCAGTAGCCTTACAAAACTCTAGGACCTTCATTGGAGATAGATAGATAGATAGATAGATAGATAGATAGATAGATAGTTGGATAATATGCTTTGGGCCTTACATAAGTTTGTCTGAATCCAGGTTTGTGGTTTTGTATAGCAACCCAAGGCTTCCCTTTATGCTGAAAGAAATTCCTCAGTATATATCCAGGCCAAAAAAAAAAAAAAAAGATCAGCTTGTTAGAGATCTACCCTGTTGATATCCTCTTGATTGTAAGACTATTTATTTATTAGGAAAGGCCCTGCAACGTCATCTAGCACTACCTAGATATTTGAAAAGGAAAGAATATATATGTACTTGTATATGGCTGATGAGGCTTATGTGTACACTAGATGTTCACAAGTTTGTGTCAATCCCCATAACTCTATTATTTTTATATCTTAGAGCTGACAACAGTGAGGCTCACACAATTCCGTGACTCTTCCAAGCAAAACAGCGGTAAGTGATGCAGCCTCTAGCCTTATTTATCAGGCTAGCTTCCCTGTTATAACAAAAAGTGCGGTTAGCATGGCACGCCAGGCACACTATTAGATATTCTGTCTTCCAGTGAGCAACAAATTAGTTTCAAAGATCATGCAAAGTATTTGTTTATGAATACAGTTTGGAAGGGTGAGGCAAGAGTATCACAAGCTCATGATCAGTCTATACAACTTAGTGACTCGGCAAGACCTTGCTAAAATACAACACACACACACACACACACACCATCAGCCGAGGATGTAGGTCAGTGTAAAGACCTTGCATTTAATCTGTCCCATTGTCCACGGACTCATTTTCTTACACTGTTTTCATACTCCAGAAGGGTTACTTTTCTTCACATAACTATAGAAAAATGAGGTATATAAGTATTTGTATTTGTGAAACATGACATTTTGAAAAGTGGGTAGTACTTTTAAGCTTCTTAGACCCTATTTCCATTCAAAACAATCCTCTGAGGCAGTTGAACTGATTCTGTCTTTCCCAGCTTACTAAGGGAAGAAGGCACACTGTGGAATCTGTGGACTAACCTTTTCATCTGCGCTCAAGTCTCCGATTCTCACATTAGGGCCTTGTCAGTGCATCTAAGTGATTGTGAAGAAAACACCACTGTCTAGACTCCAGGGGAATTATTTTGCACATGAGGAAAATTCCCCGAAATTCCCACTTGTCCTTTGGCTCACAAGTGTAGGAAACACATTAAAATGTAAAAATAAAAATAAAAATAAAAAAGATAAAAAAAATTACCCAAGGGCACTTCCTCCATCTTATTCTAGAGATGTTGCAAGCTGATTCTGGACAGGAATCTGTGCCAACTTGACTTGTTCCTCTGCAGGGTGATCCTAAGAGCCTATCAGACTCAGAACCATTTACAACCTGGGTGACTGACATGCATGGAGTGAATAAGGATTTGGAAAAATAATTCTACTCCAAAATCTAAGACGAGTTCGTGAACACCCTGACTACAGACATTGTAACTGCTGCTTTTCCTCCTGTGTCCAGACTTCTTTCATTAAGCTCACACTTACTGCTCATCTAAAAGGCATTTTCCACTAATCTTTTGCCTTAACTCATTCCGCCCTGTACTAGCCATAAGATCCTAAAATGCAGATAGGGTGGACGTGGCACTGATGTATGTGGTTCTTTTGAGTTTCTTTTATAAAATGACTCAGTTTCTGACAGCCCTTACTTGAACATGCCTAGACCCACCTATTCAGAGTACTGACACCTGCAAGCCTTACAACTGCACCTGCCCAGCCTCAGGTAGAATCTGTCATCAGTCTCAACTTCCCTGTATCTTCAAAATTGATGTTTTAGATGGATGGACATTTTCTGGGCAGACCAGCATCTGTTGTCATTGGCAATTTGTCAACCCTTCTCTTCCCCTCACACTATGTCACCCAGCTGGGTTCCAGCACTGGACAGGGTGCTCTCATAGTTTATTCATTCTACTGAAAATCTAAAAAGAAACAATTCAGATGCTTAGGATGCTTAAAAAGAAAGAAATATTTTCAGAATGATAAGTATCAGTAAGCAAAACAAAAATGAAACATGTTTTTATGCTATCCAAATGTTCATACATAAAGGGGAAAATATTTTACTCTTCTGGTAAATAAACTTTCAATCTTAAATAGGTCTGCATATAAAAAGCTTACTATTTTTTAAATTATGTTTAAATAAAGAAGAACCCAATTAATTTCTTAGCCCAAGAAAGTATTACATTGGTACCATTTCACACTGAGTTGAAAATAAGAATCTCTAAGATTTCTGAATGGGACTTTCCAGTTCATAATAATTTAAAAAGGTAAAAGTGAAGGCAACATCTATATTCTCTGATATATTTTGAGTCACAAATACCCAAACCTCCTGGTACTGAATGTACTTGGGGAAAATGATCACATACGCATTTCCCTTACTTTACACTAAGTTAGTACAACTAAAACACTGTACAGTGCATATAAAACAAATGAGTAGGGAAGATGTTGGAGCCTAAGGAATGGCACAGGCTGTCTTCTTGGGGGCTTCTTTTACATTGATTCTTTTCATAATATCTGAACTCTAGAAAAACTAGCAACATACTACTGTATTCTAGCTGTATTATTAGTCCATTTTCTCATTGCTAGGACATAATACCTGAAACC
>PVJA010008810.1:0-62984 GCA_004027025.1 Myocastor coypus | reverse complement strand
ACTTTTAAAATTCTCAATTTAGTGCCAAGAATATAGCTCAGTAGAAAAGATACCTGCTAGCAAACACATTACCCTGAGTTCAATCCCCAGTACTGCCAAAAAGAAATCTCAATTTATTTCTTATCTATTTTTTGTAATGATAGGTATTCATTCATTGGAACATTATGTACAAACATATTTTGGATGGGGACTACGTTTAGATATTATATATACTGTTGCAGTCACAATAAAGTGTGTTCTGGTATCATATTCTCATGAGAGAAGACACACTTTCATCAACAGGGTAAGACTGTTGGCATGGAAGGGCCATATTAGCATGATGAAAAAATAAAGGGTAAGGCAGTCGGAAGAGCCAGCTGCTTACAGTGGGTTGTAAGATTAAATGCAAAGGCACTTTTATAAAAAAGACCTAGGTGACCAAGCACACCATAGAACTTCTTTGCACCTATAGTGAAATGCACAGTTACTGAAGCAGTAAGGAGAGGTATATTCTGGCTCTGCAGTTCCAGGGCAAGGGCTAGAAGTCTCATAGGGGTGGAGATAGCTGTGGGTGTGAGAGAGCCAACACATTTGGATCCAGAGTGACAGTAGGGTCCCCAAATGCCTGTCCCACTACTTCTCCAGTTCAGCGATTAACTTCTTCCATTTCTGACCACTTATCACAGAATCCTTCAGCAAAAATAGGACTGGTGATATTAGCCAACCTGACTTTTGAAGGTAAGAAGCGCAAGTTGTTCAGAATTAGATCCTGCATCAGAGATGTTACAGTGTGTATTTGGAGACTTCTGGTTGTGGCTGCTCCTCTTCACAAACTATACGTCTTTGTAGTCTTTTATCTTAAAGAATGAATCTTCACCTTTAAGTTATTGCTGTTTCTTTCACATCATTTAGCTAATTAAAAACGTGCCAAAGAAACTGGCCTCTTGGTCCAAATCAATCAAGCTTTCATTCGTCACGGAGACAAAAATTCTGTCATTTTCCTTAAGCTCAAACACACCTCCTTGATAGATGGAATACAGTCCATACTCTGAATCTTTGGACCAACAACTATTTCTAGCACTCTTCATCAGCATTATAGGATCAGGATAGTTCGTGAATTTATAAATATATTGTACCATTTGCTTGTTTTTCTTTCTGTTCTCTTCCTTTGAAACAATTCCCGAAGTTGCTTCACTTTCTTGAAAGCGAAAATATGTCTGGGAGTAGATGTAATAAAGCCCCGCTTGGTGGACCACCAGTTCTCCATTCCTCAGGTGCAAATTATTCAGGAATGAATGTCCTCTCCTGGATGACTCCCAGTGTTTCAGTTTGTGGCCCAGAGCCTTTTCATTCTTGGTTGCTGGATAAAGATCAGAGGAAAGAGTTAGCTGAAAGGAATTTGGAGCAAAGCAAGGAGTCCATTGGCAGCTCTGCTCAGCCCATATTTCTGTTGATTTTACAACAGATTTCAGTGTAATGTTTAACTTCTCACCCCTTAAATCTTACATGAATTACAACCTCTACTCATATAACACCAGGAGGCTCCTTTATCATTGTGACTTGCCAGGTGTCTATGGCCTTTCTGTACCACATCTACCAACCATGCCACCCTCTGAGACACTCAGCTCCGAGTGGTAGCACATTCATGAGGGGTAGGTGAAGGGTGCTACTCCTCAGCAGAGCTTCTGGCCTAAACCCTCTCCTTCCTTCCAGCGCTGGTAAAATAAAATGAGAAATTTAGAAGGAAACCAAAAGAAATATACATTTCCTTAAGCACAGGCCTCAGGACATTTTACTGTTTCTTTGGGACTTTAGAGTTAATCATTGGCCTTGCTCAGCTCTCCAGAGGCCAAAGTTTCACTCAAACAGAAGGCTTCTCTAGTCCAAAGTGAGACAGGGACAAAGATTGACAAAGCAGCCCTGATTTAGTGAACCCCAGATCCTTGAGTCTTAACTCACACTTTGAATAAAAAAGGGCCCTATAAAAATACAATCTTATTTTTAATTAATTAATTAATTAATTAATTTTTGTGGCTGGCTCACCACACCCTGGAGGCAGGGCTGGCACAGCATATATTACCTGGATGAACCATGGTCCTTGAGCACTTGCCTAAGCAGGTGCTTTAGACCACTGAGCTATCTCACCAGCCCTACAACCTTCTTTTTAAAACTTGGGGTTCATTTCCATGAGCATCGAAAAATTTAGCATTTCAAGACCTTAAACAGTGTTTATTCTTGCTGATGAACAGCAAACAGTAACATTGTAATAATCACCTTACTTTGGAGCAAAGCATGTCAATCATTTCTAAAACATATGTTCAGGAATCCAAGACAACTTGTGTGTGTGTGTAAACCAGGAAAACAATCTTTTCATTTATTAACTGATATTTCTGAAATTTCTTTAACTTGGAAAAAACCTTTTATATTTATAGAGATGACTAATTATTGAGCCCTTAGTTTAATAAAAAGACAAGTTGCATGAGTGACTGTTAATTAGTATCATTGTCTGAATTAATAATTAACTTGTTTTGTACCTCAAGAAGCCGAAGCTTAACTTGTAGTTTGCTGTTAACTTACAGGGAGTGGTCGAAGATATATGAGTGTCTACTTTGTTTTTTTTTTCTTTTGAGTACTGAGTCTACAAGGTCTCAATACATAGATGGGACTCTCAGTGATCCTCCTACGTTCAGCCTCCCAAGCACTGGGATAACAGGTACGCCCCCATGCCCAGTCTCAGTCCCTGTCCCAGTGTGCCTTGCTGTCAGGCCAGCACAGCAGGCCAGGAATTGAACCCTAGCCACTACATTCTGCCTAAGCAGGTGCTTTAGACCACTAAGCTACCTGGCTAGCCCTGAGTGTTTAAATTTAAATTTTAAACTTTTTGTGTGTGTGTGTGTGCATTGCCTCACTATGCATCCCAGATTGGTAGTGATCCTCCTGATTTCTGCCTCCCTAGTGCTGGAATTACAGGTGTGTGCCACCATGCTTGGACCCCATTGCTGGCTCAGTGCACCCGAGGGCAGGGCTAGTGCAGCATGTGGTGCCAGGGACTGAGCCCTGACCCTTGTGCTTACCTAAGCAAGTGCTTAGTCTGCTGAGCTATGCTGCCAGCCCTGGGTTTAAATTTTTAAAAGATTTATTATTGTAAAAGATGTATTGTCATTAATCCTCCTCAAAATACCACCCCTTCCTTTGAATACACTTGTCCCACTGTCCCTATCACTCTCTGAAGAAGTTCTGGAAGTTGTCTTTCATGAGCGTCTTTACTGAGTGTGATTAAAGAATGTGGTAAATGACGCTGCCCAGAGCTGTGCCAGGCAGAGGCAGGCTCGTGAAGCTGAACGGGGCGCCCTGGTCTGCTGTATGCACACATCAGGCACCAGGAGACTTCCAGCTCTTTCCCAAAGTCAAAATGACCAGGAGGTAAACACTGGGAATGGACTCAGGATACCAAGACAGCCACCACAGTGCAGCTGAGGACAGTCACAGAGAGAGGCCTTCCAGAGCTCTTCCATAGAGGGGCAGGATTAATGGGATTGGCATATTCAGAGCAAGGAAGAATATTCACGGCTGTGTGTCCTTTACTGTAATAAACTTTCACATCCAGTATATTTTCTGATTGCACCACTTGTGTAGGTGACGAGGAGCCATGTTCCGGGGTGAGCATTCGCAGAGCCATGTGCTACACTACGGTACTACACTGACATCTGGCTCAACAGAGTAAAATTAGACTTCATGTATTTTGGTCACCTGTGAAACTAATATCTTTGTAAGAGAAAAGCAGTCAGATGCAGGTGAGTTCATGGGATTCAAGTTAATCTAGCAGCCAGGCGGGGCTCTTAGGGAATCGTAGCAAAAATAAATTATTTAGGACATTTAAAGAGAAACTTTGATGCAAATGCAGAAAAGGAAGAGTGCAGAGTGACAGAAGAAGCAATTCTGAGAGAGCATGAGAGAGAGAGAGAGAGAGAGAGAGAGAGAGAGAGAGAGAGAGAGAGAGAGAGAGAAACTGAAAAGAAAAAAGCAAAGCACAAGCCCAGGAATCTCAAGGTAAAAATTTTCCATTTCGTACTTTTCCTGGTGCCAATTATACATGGGCAACTGAACTGTTGGAATTTTGCTTCTGAAATGTCAACTTGAGATTTGATTATTACTGAACATTTCATAGCTAGCCACATAAATACTGCAGGCACAAGCTTAAAAACAAACCTGTTGTAACTATCCTTCTATTGCCTAACTCTAGGTCAGGTTTAAATCATTTTTCTTCTTTTTGTTACCTAGGATTTAACCCAATGCACATGCAGGCCAAGCGAGCGTCCCATCGCAGTGCTCATCTCTAAAAGTCCCTTGCTCCTACCCCAGGGAGCACTAAAACAACTTGAGACTGGGCGTGGTGGTGCCTACCTGTAATCCCAGCTCTTGGGAGGCTTTAAACAGACAAATCACTAAGAGGCCAATCTAGTAGTAAGACCCTGAGCACCCTGTTGACCCTTCCCTAAAATAGAAAACAAACAAAACAAAAAAATCAGAGCTTCATTGTTTTTCTTACCAAAGTCTAAGGATTTGGTACTTCTCCGAGTGCTCCCTGTTATATGAGCCGCTGCTCTTTGCAACTTCCTGTCTCTCCCTGGGGCAAGACTTAGTTGTTCTGAAAGAGAAATGGTATAGAATTATCAGCACTTGTAAAGCTGGCTTTCAAAGTGCATGCTTGTTCACAGTTTTTATTGATCAGGCCCTGGAAGCACACTGAACTGGTAAAGTTGATCCCGTGAGTTTTCATAAAAACAACCCATCTTTGAAGATGATGACCAACCTACTTCAATTTTTTATTTAATTTGCAAAGATGTATCTTAGGTGGAAAGATTAAGCAGTGATGTGGATGAGATCTTATCAGTGTTTCAGAGGAAATGTCCAAATAAAAATTTGGCTTCTTTCAAAAATTTTACAATTGTAGGTTTAAATAATTCTACTGATGGAATCACAGTGTTCAAAAACAAACTATTGGCAAACTTTTACTTTGAGCTATATGAAGAAACAATTGGAGTTGTACCAATTTTTGTCATTTCAATCTTTTTTTTTTTTTTTCTTTTTGCTGCAGATTCTAAAAGAGTAGTAATGGCTAAAACTTCCCATTGATACTACAATGTGGTACTCAAGAAGCTTTCCAAAGCCTGTCCCACCGCCAAAAAAGAGATAGGAATTGGTATACTAGCCACAAAATTTAGAGCATGTGCACATAAATTATTGATTCACAAGATCACAAGATATAACATTTCTTTGACCACCATACAGAATACTGAGGGCAGCCTTCCAAAAAAAAAAAAAAATCCTACAAACTTCTCTCTAAAAAGCTGCTCAAATTTCCTATGTGCTTGTTATATTAGTTCTTAGAAAACATTTTATCCTTTTATCATATAAATATTACCAAGATACTATGCTATGCAGTACAGGACTACACAGACTAATGACTGATTCAGCTGACCAAGTCCTTTGGGACTTACAACAATTTTTGTAAGATAAGAATTAGTAAGTGACAATTTACCTAGGAAAAAATAGAAATGAAGGGTGTCAGGTGCACAGAGGAGGGAACAATTCCTATTTATTGGAGAGCTGAAGTGAGGGTAGGCTTTGTGGAGGAACAAGTACTCAGAATGTTTTCTTTCACTTTCTCCAGTAATGCAAAATGCTCATTACCTCTGTGCCCAGGACTCCTCTCAGATAAGGACCAAGAATTATAAACAAGCAAATGTAGGAAACTGTTTGGAATACAGGGATAGATGCCAGAACAGGATGCAGAGCGGAGAAAAGCATCCCACAAGCTGAACCAGGGACCTGAGACAGGGCATGCAGCGCACCCGTGGTGACACAGGCCTAGAAGCAGCCTAGTTTCAGACCTGAATGAAGAGCTGAAGTTTAGAAGATGTGTGAGGTGAAGAGGTTGGGACTCCATAAGACATGGGGAGATTGAAAGGCGCTGTTTGGGGAAGTGAAGAACCTTGATGTGATTCGGGTTACTTGTCCCAATTGGGTGTGATAGCCAGAGGGTGGGAGGGCTGCAGACTAGCAGTTGTGTTACCAGATCATTTTAATTGATCAGAATGGGCCAACAGCCCTTATCTAGGCTGCTGTAAAGGGAGTTTACAAAAGGAGATGGTAACATTTCTTAGAGGTGAGGCAGACAGACGGATCAGTGGCGTATCTGCTTGATAAGTGCAAAGTACTGTGTTTGATTCCTGGTACCACACACACACACACACAAATTTTAGAGGAGGCATGAATAGGAGATGAGAAATTTCTTGCAATTCTCCAGTATTAGCTGTAAATTAACCAGGATGAGCAGGCATTTGCACCGCACTGAAGGCAAAACTAGGGTAGCGACACACAGCTAATCACACATTGGCTTCCCAATGCGCGCCTTTCAAGGTTGTCATGTTCATCCACCTTCACCCTGGGCTGTTAAATAATTCATGATGCCTTGCCACACTCTAACCCTGAACCCTTTGTTTTCAATATTTGGAATTCGATTCAATTTGCCCTTGAAGTCATGGGAAGGTTATAGGAAAGCCACGATTAGAAAGCAAATTTGAGAGAGAGAGAGAGAGAAATTCCTTCTATTTATAGAAAATACTCCACGGGGACAAACAAACAAACAAACATGAATATGTGTATTTGGCTATCATGGTTGCATCCTGATATCCACAGTAGAACTTGAGTTCAATCCCCGATCCCACATGTCATGCTGGCCCTACCCATAGGTGCGCTGAGCCAGCCACTGAGTCTGGGCATGGTGGTGCACGCCATTAATCCCAGTACTGGAGAGGCTGAAAACATGAGTTTGAGCTTTTTACTGAGAGTCGACCAACTACATAAATGGAAAAAATATTTTAAGAAATTAAAAAATACATAGTAGAACATTATTTCTATGCCTCACATGCATGAATAAAAAAGAAAGTAATCCTCTAACATGGATGATAGCATGTGCATCGATCCCCTGGAGGCTACAGGCAGCATGTTCAGTATTCTCACCAGGGCACTGACCTTTGGAGAAGCAATCAGAAAGAATGCTTAGATTCCATGGGCATGCTTTCCCTTCATATTTTATAAAGGAAAGTAGAGGTTTTCAAATTTCTTTGAGGTTAAAATTTTCTTTCCTGCTGAGCTTCCGACATATGCATTCAGGCTTGCACAATCATTAGTAGGAGAAAATGGGAATATGGTAAATTTCTTGGAAAGACATTTATTTGTTTATACATTTATTCATTCTAAGAGTCTAATTAAGAACGTCCTAGGTAGAGAAGTGGTATTGGTATAACACTGTACATGCACCATTTATATGAAATCATGTACTTTTAAACTGTTGGTTGTGTATTACATGAATTTCATCTCAGCGACAAAACAACACTTGGATACAAACACATACACAGACAGACAGACAGACAGACAGACAGACTGGGAGGCTGGGAAAGAAAGAATCTCGTAGGCCTGAGGCTATGTATTAAGAGATTAAAAAAAAAAAAAAAAAAAAAGAGACCCTTTCCATCTTTGAAGATATTTAATCTCATGGAGAAGCAGAAAGTATATATATGATTGAAATAAAAAGGCTTAGGGAGCTTATTTAGAAAGGCAGCCAAGAAAGGCCTCTTGGAAGGAAAAGGGAACAACAGAGAGCCAAAAAGGAGCAGGAGGAACCAGGCAGAAGGAGCCGGATGGAGGGCTGAGACTCCTGCCTGGGCAACCACACTGGGGGTGGGGGTTGAGGCTCAACAGAAGGCCGCTGTCCTTTGGAGGAAAGCGAGTGTACAAGGAGACCATAGCGGAAGTGGGGGAGTGGCCAGGAAACTCGCAGAGGAGGCACAGTGTGGCAAGAGGCTTCTGTGTGAAGAGAACCAGAGTGTGCTTGTGGTCAGAAGCACAGAACATGGGTAACTTTGGGGGTATTTTCTATTGCTTGGGATATCCCAGAAAAATTTAAAAGGGTTTATCTATAGCACACTAGAGGGCAAAATAAGTGAATAAATTGAGGCAAAGGAAAAATAAGATTAAGAGGAAATAAAGTTCAATCATAAGTGTGCCACAGATTTGATTCTGAGCTCTCCAGCTGCCAGTGCAGAGTTTCAGTAGGATCAGCAAATGGCTGGGAACCCCAAGCAGCAGGCCAGAGGTGGGATGTGTGGGTGGAAGCCCATAGGAGGACAGAGGACCATTCACGCTTTCATGAAGTTAGCCGTGACAAGTTAGAATAACAAAAATTACTACCTTGAGATGTAGGAATGGTTTCCTCAAAGGTTGTCAGAACCATCTGCAAATAGTATTGAATAAAGTTTGTTAATGTCTCTCTAAACATTTTTTTTTACCTGACTACAGAATGTCAGGGACTGTCCTTACTCGTGTAAGACATTGAGGAAGCTTTGCATTGTTTAAGCATAAGGTTCAAATAGGGGAGGGAGCTGGGGTGAATATTAGTATCTCTTTCCTTACATAGTGACTGAAGAACCAACACTGCCTGATGAAGTCTTTGAAAGGCCAGGGAAAAAGGAAGGGATATCTGACAGATCAAACCAGCTTAACATCCCCCAGGATTCTGTGGGCCAGGGAAGGTGGCAGACATATCATATTACTTTCTACTGGGGTCTATGTCTGGGAGCACTCTTATGTGTATATATAACCCCTACACAACAGAGTCCAGACATGAAATTGTTGGACAGACCCAAGCCTTACGGTAAAAAGCACATTTCTGCCTTCCGATGCCCACAGACATCCAGCCCAGCAAGCTATGACTAGGTGACAGTGCCTTCTGCTTTCTGAGGCTGTGGCTGAGGCATTTGTGTTCATGGTAAAGATATGACTCCAAGCTCCCAGGTCTTTGCTCATGACTTAGTGAATTCACCCAAACTAACAACAAACTGAAAACTAAAGCTTTCTATTAAGTGAACAGAACCTGGCTTATTGACAGCCTTTTATATATTTTTGAGGCAGGGTCCCATTGTGTAGCATGGGCTTCCCTGCAACCTCATGATCCTCCTGTCTCAGCCTCACAAGTGCTAGAATCACAGGCATCCCCATGATACCAGCTTCTTCCATAGCTTCTGAACCCTGTTCTGAAAATCTCTCAGTCTGCAGATCTCCGCCCCACCTCTAAGGGAAGCTTCTCTCTGCAGCTGGGTTGATGTCATCACCCCCCCCACACACACACACACGGGCCCATGGGCTTAAGAGCTTCACTTCTCATCCAGGACTTTTCTTGGTCCTCATCTCCTGAGTGGTCACAGCTGTTTTTCGCTACAGCTGCGTGCAGTGGGTGGCCCAATCCAGCCCATGCTTCCAGGGAAGTCATGGAGCAGATGTGTTCCTGGGATGCCCAGGAGGAAACCCAATTTTATTTCCATAGAAATGGAGTCATAGGTGATGTTCAGACCCATGAATACTGCTCAAGGCTGTAGCCCAGAACTCCACTAGCATCAGTAAAACACTGCTTCCAACAGGGAAAGAGTTCAGCTCACCATACACTTAACAAACCAATCTAAAATACATCCTCCTCCCACCCTGAGAGTTCCCCTGGTGTGTCTTTTGACAATGTTTGTACACACAGGATTTCTTAGGCCACAGAGTATTTTTAATATCTGTATTCTCATTTGTGCTCTTCAGGAAGGTTAAGAGCAAATATTGCTAAGTACCATCTTGAAAAGAAGAGATTGGTCAGAGAGAATATTAATTTGATCTATTACACTGCTAAGAGTAAAATCAGTTAACCATATTTAGTAAAATTAACTGTTGGATAACATGATATTTTTGCTAGGGATCCTATTTAAGCAATTTCTATCAGTAGATTTGTTTTATAATTTGTCATTTATTAACTGTAAATTAAAATATCATCATCACCTTTTATTTCTTAAGTATTTCTTTTTCCTCCATTTGTCATTTCTATATAGATAAAAAACAATAAATAAATATATATTTAGTTTTGGTTATCAATATGGGAAGAATGTAAAACTTATTATTTATTTTTTTAATCTTCTGAGTGAACAACAAAATCAGCCATCCATCATTACTGTGTGACCAGAAATCCATGGTCCTGTCTGCATTTCTGTTTTCATCCAGTACAACAAAAAGGTTCAACTAGAGGGTGGAGGGTGAGCTCTGGTCCAGTGGCCAGCCTAGCCCTATGCATTGGGGGAAAATCACTTAAACACCCTGGGCCTCAGTTTCCTCATTTGCACAATGCACAATCTAGACATGATGATATAAAAAATTCCTTCTCGTCTGCCCTGTGCACCTGCTGGTAGGGTCAACCTACCTTTCTAACAAGCTGATGCAGTCTCCACTTGAGTTGCCAGCAGGTGCTGTCCAGACTGTCATCATCTTGGGGGTCCCAAGAGCTGTGGTCTTCCTTTAAGAAACAGGCAATGGCACTCTTGGAGAGCTTGTCCTGCATCTGGGTTGAGATGGAACACAGCACAATATTATGCACAAGAATTTTTTTAAAACCATCCGAATGTTAAAACAACAAATATGACAATGGATTCAGGAAATTTTAGCACCTTGAATAAGTTCATGTTTTAAAGAATATAGGCAAGCTGTCCTTTGTGTTTTGATTAGAGTTGAGTATGGTGGGAAAGATGCAGAAGGGAGTCAGGGGTCCTGGGTCACGGGTCCCTTGCGTGCCTCCATCACTAATTAGATGGATGTTGCCAGATCCATTGCTCCTCCTCTTCTGTAGGCTCCTCCTTATTTCTGAGCAAGTGCATGTGGTGATGTCTGAAGTCCCTTCCAGCTCTGACATGGTGGGAGTCTCATTCCAAAGCTGAAAACCCACCTAAATACAACACAGGCAGTGGAGTTGGTTTAACTCCTAGGATACCAAATGAAATTAGCCAAACTCTCTGGCATATGAATATTGTTCTCTTCCTTAGAGCTTTGGTGGCTGAGTTGATGTCAATGTTTTTTTAATCTTTTGTTTACTTATGTATTTGGTACAGGGTTTTGGCTATGCTGCTTGGACTTATAGTGACCCTCTTATCTCAGCCTCCCCAGCTCTGGGATTACAGGTGTGAGCCATGATGCAGAGTTCCAGAGCAGGCATGGTATTCAGTGCCAGGATTGAACCTGGGTCCTTGCGCTTACCATGCAGGCACTTAGACCACTGAGCTACATCCTCAGACCTGATTCCAATTATTGATATGATTTTGAGTCCTTTGAATAGCAATATCTGAACTACTTTACCACTAGGATTCTGTACAGTGCTCCATTAAATATCTATACTAGCCAGATAGTTACCTGCAGAGATGTTATATATGATTTGAAAGTGTGCTTCCTCCTTCTAATGAGGAAGAAGGATCACTGACCACAAAGTCCTTGCCCTTGTCAGCAAGTCCTTGCTTGATGTTATAAGTACACACACACACACACACACACACACACACACACACACCCTAACTCCCTAGGCTCTTTTCAGATCAATTAAGAAAGACTGAAAAAAAAAAAGAAAAAAAAGAAAGACTGAAAGAACTTATAGGCCAGAAGTTTTTCTTTGTTTTCATTTCTTTCCCATTTAATTTTGTTTCCCTAGCCATCAGGATTCAGTAGATATTATTTCCCTGTAAAAACTCTTGAGTTGCTTTTATCTGGGAAAATAAATGGGATAATAGTAATTTTATCTATTATTTGAAAGTAAGGTTCTATGCAGCTTAAAGAAGGGATCAAACTTAAAGATGGTCCTTTCCTAGCTAGAGAAAACCAATTTCATTTTAAATAGAAACAACCTTACTGTTGATGAAAGGTCTTGGCTAGACTCACTGTCCTCTCTGCAGCCATGCATTCCTTGGACTGCTGATCAGGGTGCCCCAAGGGCAAAAGTACAAACCTGAGTTAATGAACGCCTTCCATGCACCCTAGGGCTCACTTACTCTAAAACAAATGGCTCTCTCTTTTCAATTTTCTTTCTTAAACTACAAGAGTAGGACACTGCCCCCAGGAAATGCAGTTGAGGAAGACAGCTGAGTCCACTTGAGCTGAACGGTGACTGACCATGGAATCAGATGTCACTTCCTTGCCCGTACCTGCCCCAAACGCTTCTACTCCAAACATGTAGTTGTCTGTTCAGTTTACTTACAGCTGAAAAGCTTTTCCAAGGAAAGAGTTCAGTATGGTTCAGAAATAGGAGAGCTTGTCCAACAAACTGAACAAGAACAGAGAAGACAGGAAGAGCTGGAAACGCAACCGTTTGCCAGAGAAGAGAAAATTTTCATGACACTATTCCTGATCAGTCAGTATGAGGAAATGGATTAAATCAAACAAGCAGGCTCAGTGGCCCGCGCAACTTGTTGGCACAGGAAGGAGTGCAGAGTGGGAAGGGAGTGGTTCCCAAGAACCCTGACATTATAAATTAACTTATTAAGACAACGAGCTCATTGGGAAAGTACCACGAGCCTGCAGGCTAAGATGATGAGCAAAAGTCATAGGGGTGACTGTCCTGGGTCAGATGGGCACGGTGGCCAGCAGCAACCTGAGATAGCAGGTCAACAGCTCTATGTTACTCTGCTACTGCTCACAAGTTAACGAAACCTGGATACACTCAGGATGCACAGTCACAAAAACGTAAGTGTGCATTTTAAAAAGTTAGAGCAATAACAACTCCCAAGTCTAAAAATGCAAAACAAAACCAGACAGAAACAAATTGAAAACAACTCCATGAAAGCGCTCGTAGTCCCATCCCATGTCCTTGCTGACCTTTGGACGACCTTGTTTGTGGCAGTAGAGATCAGATTGTGTGTGCATGGCTGTTTACTCTTAAGACTGTGTACAAGTGTCATGTTCTTTAAATCTGTATGAAAATCATATATGATAGCACAGATGTTTTATAACAGTTTGGAGAGGCACCCATTGTCTTGCTATCTAGAGTTCATACATGTTAACGTTTTGGTGTTATCCTTATTAAACCTTCCCAGTGGGTAAGTACTGATTTCTGAACAAAAGCCTGAGGAGGCCTGAACCGCACTCACTGCTCTCATTCATCTTCGCTGCAACGCTTGGTATTTCTGCAGACCCTTGCTAATGCTGGAGACTGAACCTGTGGCAATTTGTGCATTGTGGTTATTCTATGAATGATAAATGATGACTAATTTGATGTGTCTGCTCCTCTTCTTTTCCACATCCTTTTGATCTCAGGACTTTGCAAGCTGGGGCTATTGTCTAGCTCACCACTTGTGAGTGCTGTGGGTAGGTGGTTTTGCGATTGTTATTGTTGAGAGGTAGCTCTAGGGAGGGAAGCTTGCTCCCCAACTCAGGAAGACCTTTGTTCTGCAAAGTGGGTTTCCATGGTGATTGCTTTTGGCTCCAGCAAAATATGGTAGCTGGCTAGGCCAAGTCCAGTCGGTCTGGTGGTTGAGGTTAACAGCAGAGACTCCCCTTCGCTGGCATAGAGATTTTGAGATAGCAGCACTGGCCCTCTCTGCTACCCAAACATGAGTTTCTTGACAATCACTGGCTGCAAACCACAAATAGCATGGAGGATCATTTAGGGGAATCTGTAGAAAGGGCTCCACTTCTATCCACCATTTCAGCTGTAAAAATGGGGCTCGAGAGGGAAGGATTGGGTATCCAAAGTTCCTCCCGACCCTCATATCTATATAATAGCTTATGAGTGATTGTAGTCAGAGTTGGCATGGTGATGCATTGTGCCTGTAATCCCAGTACGCACACACTGGGGCAGGAGGATCATTGTGATCTGAGGCCAGCCTGGGCTATCTAAAGAAACCCTGTGTCAAATATGTACAGACAATCAAAATAAATATAAGAAATTAAAATCTTCAATTGTTGCATTCATAGTTTCAGAAGCTCTATACAGGTGAGTAGTACATACAGTAAGATGACAGCAAGGTTTTTCTCTGTCCTTGTACTTCAGCTGATTCCCAGGTATAGAGAGGCATGAGCAGGCAGATGCTGAGCCTATCTCCTAAGGTCTTTATTAGGAATACTCCCCAAGACACATCTGTGTCCAAGGAGCCCATAGAATACCAGCTCATTGTATTCTCAGTTACTATTGTTAAGACAGGAAGACACAATGCTACAACAAACATTCCAAAGACCTGCCTTCCTCCACCCAACCCCTAATCTTGGAGGAAGGAGAAATGTGGCGTTCCAAGGCTTGGCTCTGACTTTAGCTCAATTAGTTACTCTATCTGCTCAGTTTTAGGAAGCTGACCTATCCATGTAAAGGTTTTGCGTCAATCAATCTCAAATATTTAGAAGCTGCCGTGAAGTCTGAGAATG
Source organism: Myocastor coypus (assembly GCA_004027025.1). Taxonomy (NCBI): domain Eukaryota; kingdom Metazoa; phylum Chordata; class Mammalia; order Rodentia; family Myocastoridae; genus Myocastor; species Myocastor coypus. The sequence continues at coordinate 48,737 of PVJA010008810.1, read as the reverse complement.
AAGAAGCAGTGCGGTAGAGTTGCTTCTCTCTGTGCAGAGCTCAAGCCTGGCTTCCTGGTGTCTCTCTAAAGCTGGCCGAGATCAGGCTCGCGGGCAGTGCGAAGCAGCGGTGCTCAGTGTCTAGATTTGACCTCTGCAAGGTGCAATAGTGGTACCTTCTACCCTCGCTGTTCACCCCTTCAGCAAGTATCTCATGAACGAGTTCCTGCACAGGAGCCACAGATTCGACCCCAGACACCAAGCAGACACTGCCCAGGTGCAGCTGCCCTCGCCCCCAGGAATTCTCCAGTCCTCCAAAGCTGCAAAACTTTTGGAGGAAAGCTCTCATGAATGGCAGCAGCTGCTAACATTATAAAACAGGCTCACTTTTTAAGACAAAAGATCAAAACCCTCAGTAGTTTTGTTGCCCACATCTGTTAGTCTGCGAGGAGAGCTGGTTCTGCAAGTGTATGCGGTGGACACAATCTTTCAAAGTTCTCAGTAATTACTTGCCCTAGCAGACCGAATCTGCTGACAGAGAAATGCACTTTTTCCTGAAGCAAGTTGAGAGGTGGATAGGTAGGGAACCCAGCAGTGCTAAGGCTGCATTGTACTGACCTGTTTCAACTCATTGGTGAAGTACACATAAGTCACCGCCACACAGAGGGACTGCAGGAGCACGGTGAAGATCAGAATCAGCACACAGGTCTGCCCGGGGCTGGGGCCCCCAAGAGTCTGCACAGAGGACATGGTCTGATCAGGGAGCAACTGCCTGTCGTCAGCCAGGCTCCAGCTTTTGTGAACAGCTAAGGATCACAGCGAGCTCCGAGGGGCGGAGTCACGTTTAGTTTCACTTACTATACACTGGGAAAACAACTGAGCCCGTAGGGAGCAAGGCGGGGGAGGAACAAACTATCCTAAGGAGGATCGCTGTAGGACAGCAAGGCCGGCCGCCTGGAGAGCACATGAGCTCTCAAGGGACTTAGGAATTTTAACTGTCATTTCGCATGAAAGGGTCCTTGCAGGCAGACCTGACTGCGCGGTGCCGGCTGAGCTCTGCTATCTGTCCTTGTACCTGGGATGAGCTACTCACAAGCGTAGGCGGCCAAGGCTGGCATCTCCCAAGGATGTTGCTGCTTAGGATTCATTCCAGAACGGAGGACGAGAAAGTACAGACACCTCCTGGGCCACAGCTGGAGTGTCACCTCTTTTATGCATAACCTACAAACATAGAAAGATTTCTATGCTTTGTTTTTGAGTTTTACGAAGAAATCAAAAGAAGAATGTTTTGTGACTTGTGAAAATGATACAAACCCTTGCTCATTTGTTCATGTGTTATTTGTGGCCACTTTTTGCTGTGGCAAATCTAGTGCTGCAGAAACGGGCAGAGAAATGTCATGTAGGTCCTCTTGCTGTCGCAGTACCACATTGTGTTAAATCTCAGGGGTGCAGTTATCAATTGGTTTGCTTCCTTGTCCCATTAAGCCTGAAGCACTGAGTGTCTGGAACAGAGTTTGCCAAACCCTGACCTGATGGTTAAAGTCTGCTCAGATATTTTAGTGAAGTTACAACCTTACATGTAAACAATTTGGTAAGGAAATAACATTTCTAATGACCTTTGTTATAAGTTATCAGTTTTATCAATGAAAGCTAATTTCTGACCTTCCTTAACTACTTAGCCCTCCTGCTGTGGTTGTAGCATTAAAACTAGAGAGTGTGATGGCTCCCACTAGGGTGACAGAGACCACCTATGGGAAGCAATGCCACACAGGAGTGACAGACCTACTGCAAATATGCGCAGGAAAGTGGCACCATGTCCGTGGTTTTCCATCTTGACTTTCTTTTGGAATTATCTGGAAGCCTTTAAAAATATCACTGTCTAGAGTTCTCCCTGTCTTCTGAAAAAACTAGAATTTCTAGTAGGGTCTAGATGCTAAAATTACATTTAAAAATTCCCCAGGTGAATTAACTGAGTATCTATCATGGCTGAAGGGGTCCATAAATGATAACATTCATGATTTGTTGCAACATGAAGGGACCTTGAGGACATTATGTGACATGGCTAGTAACGGGTTAATGTAGGACTCTGGTTTCATTAATTCTGGCTCCAGAGCCTTGCCTTTACCCACATCCCCCACTATTGTACTACTTGCAACCCCCAGAAGAAGCCCATTAGCACGTGCAGCTAATAACTAGCTATTTAGGAAAACACTTTTTTATTCGTTTGGATCATCTCATTCTAATTTATGGGGAATTTTCTTTATTATTATTAAAAAGAGAACAGTCATCATGTTAGCTAAAATCTTGATTTTATTCCTCAGCTCATTTCTGCATATTTGAATTCTTACCCAGGGAATTACGTACTTTTTAAATTATTAGAACTTTCTTTTCTCCTTTCTTTCTTTCTTCCTTCCTTCCTTTCTTTCTTTCTTCCTTTCTTCCTTTCTTCCTTTCTTTCTTTCTTTCTTCCTTCCTTCCTTCCTTCCTTCCTTCCTTCCTTTCTTTCTTCTTTCTTCCTTTCTTTCTTTCTTCTTTCTTACGTTATGACCAGCTCAGCCTGCCCTGACAGTGGGGCTGGTGCAGCATGTGGTGCTGGGGATTGAACCATGGTCCCTGTGGATGCCTGAGTTTGCCTAAGCAGGCACTTTAGACTGCTGAGCCATCTCACTAACCCACAGCCGCAGTTATAGAGAAGAGCTCTTTATGGAGTTCTTTCATCTGTGTATTGAGCATGCCAAATAAACTATGCTTTGTCTGTGATTAGTCTCTCCATTTGCACAAGGACTTTGTGCCCCAAAGCAGGGTCAAGGAACCCACGTGTTCCCTTTGTTCAAGTCCAGTGGTTCTCAAACTCAGTGTTCTTAAAATCACCAGGAAGTCTGCTAGAAAGCATGCTGCCCAGGCCCCACCCAGCACTGGCTGAGTCCCCATCCATCCCTCCTCTCCACTGTCACAGGGCTAACAGAGCCTAGGATAGCACTTGGGTCTAGATGGTAATTGAGAAGGAGGGGGCCAGTCCAGATCGCTCTTCTCTGGAAGTGCATGCACCCCCTTTCTCTCCCTTCATCTCATCCCTGTTTGCTACCTTCTCAATCCTGCTCACCTTCTTTCTACAGTCCTCTCAACGGAAGGCACTGCTGCCAGCTGTGGTCATACAGCCCTGTAGTCCCAGGACTGGGAAGGCTGAGGGAGAACAATTACCCCAAGTTCAAGGCCAGCCTGGATTACATAGTGAGTTCAAGGCCAGTCTGAACTGCATAGTGAGGTCTTTTCTCAAAGAAACAAAATGAAAACAACCCCTCCCCCACAAAGCCCTCCCAAAACAAAGAGGGTTGGAGTTTTCTATTTTTTCTCCTAACATTTGTTCATTCTGCCACAGAATTCCAGACCTCTTGGTCTGGGTCCTATCAATAAAAGGATCTATTTGCTAAATTATAACAGAATTTTCATGACTTAAAATTTCTATATTTGATTTTTGTTACATTATGGTGAAGTATGTGAAAGGGTGAGTGTAGAAATGGGGAAAGGAAACTAGCGATTCTTGCTCATAGGAATGCTACCTCTGTGAAATCCTATTTTGAATGCGATGACCTAAATCCCAAGTCCTTGTTTCTCTTTACAAACATTCTAAAGTAATTTTTATGTCTTTCCTCTCTCCCTACCCCTTCCACCTATGCGCTGGGTTAGGTGGGAGAGATAGAAAGTAATTATACTCAGGAAAGCGAAGGAAAAGAACATTGCCATCTTATCCCACAGGCAGCTCCATTTTTGCCACCCCTCTATTATAGACTGGGAAGCAGAGGCTCAGGGAAGTTACTCTGCCCTGTCTAGCGTTACACAGGTAATCCCCTTCACATCCAGCACACCCAGCCCCATAGCTCTCAGCTGCTAGGCACCACAGGCTCACCAAGCTATATGTAGACCTTCTATTTTGGTCAGCATTTTGTGACCTATTCTGGGACTCTGGAATCACAGTTTCTGACAGTGGCCCTAGGGATTTACACTGTCAGCAAATACTCTAAGAGATCCTTTGGAACCTCTGCTCATCAGCTTTCTACTGCTGTGACAGGATACCTGACAGGAGAAGAAAAGGGTTATTATTGTCGTTCAAGGTCATTATAAATCATTGCTGACTGACCCTGTTCTCTTTGGGCTTGGTGCAGGGAGGAACATCATAGTGGGAGCATGTGCCAGAGAGAACTACTCATCTCCTGCCAGCTATGGAGCAGAGAAGATAGACTGGGGGCGGGGCTTCTCGTTCTCCTTCAAGGACGTTGTTCCAATGACCCAACATTCTTCAACTAGGTACTACCTCCTAATGTCTCTGTGATCTCTCGGTGTCACTATTAAAACTGCTAAGCTTTAATGCATGACTTTTAGGACCATTTCACATAGAAAGTGTAGCAGAGCCTAAATCTTAGCATATCTGAGCTATGGCTCTGAGTTCAGTCATGCCCCATTGGTTGCCACTGAGTTGTTACTTCCTGTTCTGGCCTTCCTGCTGTAGGTGAGTCATTTAAATCTATATCTAAAAAAATATTTTCCAGACCCTATATCTTCTTTTGTCAGATTTTAAAACTCAAGCTCCTTTTGGACAAAGATAAACTGACAAGGTAACATTTTTGTTGTTGTTGTTAGAACTATAGACACTACATGAGCCTAACACTTTAAGATATATACTCTGAAGTCTATTTTCAAGGGAAAAAATGAATGTATGAAACAGAGCCAGGCAGAAGAGAAACAAGAGATGAGAAATGGCACAGAAAGATGAGAAGACCAAAGGAAAACTGATTCAGTGCCCTTGTATAAGTCAGAAACTCAAATGGCATGATTGCAACTCGTGCAAAAGGCAGGTGTAGCAGCAAAAGAATGTGAAACGTGGTGGGCACCAGCGTCTCTCTCTTGTGGGCAAGAGGAAATGTAAGAAAGTCTGCCTTGTGAAAGGTGAGGCAGTCCATCCTGGGGCCAGGTGAAGAGGCGGGTGCTCGGAGAGGTTGTACAACTCCAAGAAGGTTCAGCCGCCTCTCTTTATTGAGTTTCCTAAACTGTTAAAATATGAAGAAAGGGCCAGAGCATTTCACAAATCGAGCACAAAATAAATGATCATTTTAGTAAATTATTTTAATATAAAAGAAATTTAGAGGATTATTTGTACACTTTGATATGGAGATGTCATCAAAAGTTCCATCAGATGGGATGTAGGATATGTTTATGTCTTACACATTTCCTGACCCCTGCGGCCCTCTTTTCCTGCCACAGTCAGGGCTCTGGGAGGAAGAACCCTTGTCCTCTGTGTCAGGAAGCTTAGCAAGCTCTGAAGTGGGTGGCAGTCAAGCCATGGCCTTGATCCTGTGGTTCTCAGGTAGAAGCTCACCTGTCTGCTGTGCTGGCCCACCAGCCTGTTTGCCTCCTCCTCTCCAGGAATGTCTTTGCATGGGACAGACTTCTGACTCCCCCACCCCTGTGTGCGTGCTGTCACTCTTAGGCCAGACCACTCGTTGCCTGGTGTGCATTGGAAATCGCAGTGCGGTCTCTCCTCCAATTGAACTGGAATCAGCAATCAGTTAGTTTTAAAAGGTGTTTATATCTGAGAATTATAATAATTGATGTGTATATACCCTCTTCATTTCATGTCAATATGAATAATATAGAGCCAAAGCTGTTACTAGGGCTAGATGGGTCCACTCATTGGCACCACAGGTTAACCATGCCTGCGAGTCAGGACTCAGCTTCCTGAGATGAAAACTTTTCTACAAAACACATTTTTTCCATTTATCTGTTCATGGGTATATCAGCTATTGTGCCACTATAAACACTTGGACGAATGTATCACTATAGTGATTGTGATACTTTTAGCTCTTTGGGGAAGACATACAGAAAGGACCTGTCTGGGTGATATGGAATTTCTCATTTTAGCTATATGAAAGCTATCTACACTGAATTCCATAGTGGTTGTACTAGTTTGCATTCCCACCAACAGTGCAAGAGAATTCTTTTATAAATCACAGTCATGTCAATATTTGTTATTCTAGCCGGGTGTGGTGCCACACGCCTATAATCCCAGCACTCGGGAGGCTGAGGCAGGAGGATCGGTGCGAGTTCAAGACCAGCCTGGGTTACAAAAGTGAGCTCAAGGCCAGCCTGAACTGCACAGTGAGACCCTGTCTCAAAGAGACCAAAAAAAAAAAAAAGAAAAAGAAAAAAGAAAAAAAGTTATTCTTTATGGTCATATCTATTGTTTGCTTTCTGGCTTCCCCATTCATAAGAATGCAGGTTGCATGAAAGTGGGGACTGTGTCATGCGCACTGTTGCTCGCTGCTGCCCGGGGCCAGATGCGCTGTAGCACCACGCACCCTGGGCGGGTGACTGAGCGGCCCCTTGCAAGCTCTAGAGCCTGCAGGCTCGTCCCCCTTCAAGCAGCATCATTGTCTGAAAAGTGGATATAAAAGAGGAAATGGTAAGCCCTCCCTCCAGAGCCTAAAAAGAAATTGCTTGTATGCTTCCTAGCCCAGGAGTTCCTGCAAAAGGTGATGAACCTTTTATTTTCTGATTTAAAGTCATTATTTTGAATGTAAATGTTGAAGTAAATTTAATTAGCCGGAGTGGAAGAGTTAGGTTGAATTGTTGTTTTTATCATACAAAAGGACAAAAGGGGCCCTTATTTTTCAAATTTAGTTCTGCTAATGATAAGTCCTGTGTGTGTGTGTGTGTGTGTGTGTGTGTGTAAAAATAGAAGCAGTTGCTCCCCTTCGTACCCAATGAAGATTTAAAAATGTCTTTCTGATTGAGATTTTTACTATCAGGGGCGCAATCTCCAAAGCATTTATAAATAAGGAACTATATTGGTTACTTTCCCACTGCTAAAACATGACACTTGATACTCAGATTTAAAAGTTTATTTCAGTTTGTAGTTTGTTTGTCTTCCTGTATTTAGGGGAGGGTCTATGGGGTGTTCAGGGTCTTACTATGCATATCAGACTTACAGTGATTCTCCTGTTTACAACCTCCCAAGTGCTAGGATTACAGGTGTGTGCTACTACACCCAGTCTCAATTGCTGTTTTATTGTGTCAGCATGCCAAGGTAGAACCCCAGCCACCACCCTCTGCCTAAGCAGGTACTTTAGTCTGCTGAGCTATCAGGCTGGCCCTTAGTTTGTAGTTTGGGAGAGGTCAGTCCATAGTCAGCCAGCCTCAAGGCAGGGACATTGTGGTTGAAGAGCATGGGAGAGCAAAGCTATTTAATTCTTTGGTGCCCATGGAGCAGGGTTCACAACAGTGCTAGAAAAGAAGGCAAAGGGACCAGACAGATACTCAAGGTCACTTACTAAGTATGACTTACTAAGATATATCCAGGAGCTTGCTTTACTAAATTGCTAGACATATCCATGTTTTGCATAGGTAAGTAATTTGTTCCCTTTCATTAATAGTAGGCTATAATGTGTGTATCAATTCTCCTACCAATGGTCAATAGAGATTTTTTTTCAGCTTAGGGTAATTATAAATAGGACTACTTTAAATATAAACATTTCAATGAAATTTAAAAAAATTCATGCTCAGAATTAACAAAAAATTAGGTATCGTAAAGTATTTTTTTTTAAATTTTTTTTATTTTTTTCTTGTTTCAGAACCTTTGTTTGTTTATTCACTCATTTTTATGGCTGGCTCAGCCCGCCCCAAAGGCAGGGCTGGCGCAGCATGTGGTGCCGGGGATCGAACCGCGGTCCCTGAAGCCGCCCAAGCTTTCCCAAGCAGGCACTTTAGACCACTGAGCCATCCCGCCGGGCCCCAAAGTATTTAAACAGACATCTTGCAGCTAAAGAATTCAATGAATAAAATTTAAAGAATATAATTGAGGGATACAACAGGCTACTCAATAGATAATGAGGAAGAAAAAATTTCTGAAATTGAAAATAAATCTTGTGATTTATCTGATTTAGAGGAAAAAGAGAAAAAAAAAATAAAAATAAAGAAAACCTGTGAAACATACAGAACCCAATCCAATAACTATTTGCCTTTTTTTGGTTTTTTAAAATTTTTTTATTACTTTTAGTAAGAAATTACAATGTGACAGTTTCAAAACACGTTAGTAGAACATTATCAATAATTAATACAATGCATATTGTTGTCCTCATTGTAGTTATACAGAGCACAGGTTATAGGCATGATAAAATTTCTAATGGTGGTACAGTAGATGTCTTCTCTTTGATCTAAGAAAAGGTAGTTGTATGCACAGTCCAATGTTTCATAACTGCAGTGGGTTACTGGTGAAACCGGCAATGTTGGAAGCTGTTGATTTGAGCCTTTTACAGCTCAGTACACTAAAGTACTGTTACTTTTTATGCATCATATTTAAACTTTTTTGCTGGGTGGTTAAGGGCAAGTTAAAGCAAGACCTGTATAATAAAACATGTAGTTTTTGTATCTCCCAAGATTAGTCAAATCCCCTTATTTGCTTTAAAAACAAAAAAACAAAAAAACAAAAAAACTATCTATCTATCTATCTATCTATCTATCTATCTATCTATCAATCTATCTATTTATGGCCAGCTCAGCCTGCCCTGGGGTTGGGGCTGGCACAGCATGTGGTGCCAGGGATTGAACCATGGTCCTTGCATTTGCCTAAGCTTGCTTAAACAGGCGCTTTAGTACCCTGAGCTATCTCGCTGGCTCCACTGTTTGCTTTATGGGAGTTCCAAAGGAAAAAGAAATGAAAAAGACACACAAAATGCACATGGCAAAATCATAGCTGAAAATTTCCCAAGAACAGCACTACAGTGCTACCTTGATTCACAGACTTCCTTCTTCTCATGATTCTTGTCGCAGACTGAATTGGCGGAGGACCAATGGTCAGCCGTTAGGTTCAGTGTTGACTTTCTGGGGAAATTTGATTTGATTTTTGTCCAATTCAGTTTTCAAACAGAACTGAGAGCAGAATTAAGTTCATGAACTGAGGTACTCTGTATTGGGAAACATAAATAAATTCAAATCAACAAAAGTGGAAGAATCCTAGTTAGACTCAACCCAAACTCCTCCTAACACACATCAGAACAAAAGTGACCAAGACAAAGAGAGAGTTCTAAAATCAGCAAAAGAAGATAACATGTCACATATAAGACAATCCTTGTTAGACCAGCAGAAGATTTCTCAGCAGAAGCCTTGGGGACCAACAGGAAATGTCATGATGTATTTAGAATCCTAAAAGAAAAAATTGCCAGTCAAGAGTATAGTACCCAGCAAGTATATCCTTCAGAAATAAAAGAGAAAGAAAGATTTAGAAAAAGCAAGACCTGAGGGAGTTCAACTATGTTAGAGTGGCTGAGGCTTGGTTAGCTTTTGGGCGGGCGAGGTCACTGTGGGCAGCTTGGTACTGTAGAATGCTTTCCAGGAAGCGGGGTTGGGTGACCAGTCCGCTGGGTTTGGGTGAGTGCCAGCATTCCTCTGCAGGCCAGCAGGTGGGAGGAAGACTCCCAGGAAACGGAGTTGATATCTGGCTGGCTGTTAAGCCAGATGTCGTGAAACATAGGCTACCAGCTATGGGCCGGTTTCCTACCTGAGCAAGGCTGCCAGTTCCCTGGGGGATAAGGAGCCTTGTGGGTGGACGCCAGAGGCTTGGTCTCTGCTGGGCCTGCGGCTTGAGCACCTGGGTCACGGTGCTGTTGCCACCCATGTACGCTTGGTGCAATAGAGTCTCCAGAATGGAAGGAAGCATACTGGGGCCCCACCACCCACCCCACCTGGGTTGTAGGCACTGGAGCAGCGGCTCCAAGTCCAAGAACAGCGCACCATGTCCCAGGGCGGCGGGCATTGTGCCGTGTGGGCTCTTGCTCTGTGGCATGCACTTCAGGGAATTTCACAAACTGCCATCAGTGCCCACATGAGTCCCCTGTGCAGACATCTGCTATGGCAGTGGGCATTGTTGGGAGCTTGCAGCTCACCTTTCCATGAAAAGAAGTCCACTGTGGCCCCAAGCTGATCTGTATGGAGTTGGTGCAGGAGAAGCAGGGCCCTCACTCTCCTCTCTGTGCATCTAGGCTGTGCTTGCTCTCTGCAAATGCACCCATCACTGCCCTGGGACTCTGGCATCCTTCCTCAGTCACTGTAATCACAATATCACTACTTATTCTTTGTTTCAGTGCCAAGTGACAAAATCATTCATCTCCCGAACTTTGGTAATACAATGGGGCACAATTAATACTATGCTGGGATAACAGTAGGTATAAAGCAGAACCATTCTAAAGAATATGATTTTCACAGAAAACATGATTTTCTTGGCCATAAAGCTTAGTTAGATCAAAGAGTAGATGAAGAGAGATGCTTCTCCTCCTCCTCTTCCTCCTCCTCCTCCTCCTCCTCCTCCTCCTCCTCCTCCTCCTCTTCTTTTTCTTCTTCTTCTTCTTCTTCTTCTTCTTCTTCTTCTTCTTCTTCTTCTTCTTCTTCTTCTTCTTCTTCTTCTCTCCTCCTCCTCCTCCTCCTCCTTCCCCTTCTTGTGTCTTGTACAGGGTCTCACTACACAGCTTAGACTAGTAATGATCCTCCTGTTTTCAGCCTTCCCAGCACTGGGATTACAGGCATGTGTCACCATGCCTGGACTGAGTCACTGGCTCAGCACACCTGGGAGTGCAGTATATGATGCCAGGGATCAAACCCTGATCCTAAGGAGCTCACCTAAACAGGTGCTTAGTCCACTGAGCTGGACTAAGTCTTGCCAACTTTGAGTAGGGATGTTTTAAAAAATGAAAATAAAAACTGAAAACTTCTGAAAATACCATCAAATGGCATTTTAACAGAAAAAGAAAATCCTTTGCAAAGATAGCAAAACCCCCTATTGATGGGGGGGTGCATGGGGGGCATGGGGGGGGAGCTACAGACTTTCTGTAAGGCTGTGGTTTGTGGTGTGGCTTTGATGGAAATAAGGCACTAGAGGGGCTTAAGGTTTTTATCATGGTTGTAGGTCAGGCACTGTTTTTAGCACAGTTTGCTTCATTGTGATACGTGCGAGTGAGGGGTGATGGAGATGCAGGCAGGGCACTCACGTGGCCGTGGGACAGCTCTTAGGGCCACCGCAAATAGAAAGCAATGAGAAGGCTCATTTCTGCAGTGGTCCTCATTAGCTCTTCTGGGTGGCTTCAGGACTTCTGTGTCCTCTGCCTAAACTAAGTCTAGATGAGCCCCCCAAAGAGGCAGCAAGTACAATGACCCCTTCTGAGCACCACTTCCCATAGGCCACCTGCTCATTAAATGTAAAGAAACACAGAGCATGTTACCCCTGATATGGTTATTTATTTAGTTATTTTATAATGCTGGAGCTCAAGCCCATGGCCTTCTGTATGCTAGGTAAGGGATATACCACCGAGAGACACTCTGTTATGGTTTATGTCTAGTTGTCCTCCCAAAGCCTCATGTAGTCACTGGGCAGGGACTTCTAGAGTTTGAGACTTGATCCATGATCCCTGGGATTATGGGTTTTAGTACTGATGGGATTATGGGTTGAAGTACTTCTGGGATTATGGGTGTAGCCTAAGGTGGGGGCTAAGGCAGAGAGCCTGAATGTAATATAAAGAGAGACAGAGAGACAGACTGAAGCTGTTGCTCTCTGCTGCCCTGTTTGTTTGGCTACTTCTGCCACCATTTTGTTGCTGTTCCGCCGCCATGAACTGGATGCTCTCTGCTCTGTTCCACTCAGCCTTGGACCAGCTGAGTATGGACTGAAACCTTCACAAACTGTGAGCTAAATAAACCTTTCCTTCCTTCATCTTGAGTGTCTGGTATTTGTCCCAGCAACAAGTAAAAAGTAACTAAGACGCACCCCCAGGCCCCTGTAGGATATTTTGAAAGGCCCAAATACAGGTGGTAGGGGTGCAATATCATCAGGCCTTCTGAGAAAGCAGCTGTGGGGGTTGGCCTCTCTCGCAGGCTTCAGGCCTGGGCCCCTCAGAGGCCCAGAAGGCCAAACCCGATCACAGCCCTGCACTTCTGGTGACTCCTTTCTTCTTTCCTCACCTAAGGAATGAGGCAGGGCATGTGAGCCACACACTTTGCCAGTAGGAAATGATAGAGGAGCCATTTGTCTATTCAGTTATGCAACTCAGAAAGAGATTGAAGGGGCTTTGTGTTCTCAGTCAGGACAGTATGTATGCATCTCGAATTCCTGCTCTGTACGATTCGGACAGTGGGCCCAAGGGTTCAAAGGATGGGAATCAAACTTTCTTCCCTTTCCCCAGATTGTCTGCCTTTATTAAGTCAAGCACTTTAACCCAGAGGCTGCTGGTTTAAGTAGGGAATGATAAGGAAGGGGCAGAAAGCTGACTTGCTGGGAGGAGGAAGCAGTCACTTATAACCTCTGGGCAGAAGTCTTTCCTATCCTTCTTCCCACACTCACGCAATGCACCATTAGCCCTCTTTCCACCACTTTCTTCTTGTCCGTGTGTCTTCAAAGAACCTGTGTCAGTATTGCACTGAAATAGTAAGCAAGCAGTCGGTATTTGGGTGGGAAAGAATGGAACAAGAGACAGAAGGGACAGGGACAGGCAGGAGTGCCATGCAGTGGCTCTGACAGGCAGGAGTGGGGCTGAGATGCCCTCCTTCCTGCAGGAGGCAGAGCCTAGCCCTGGATGGCAGCCCTGAGTGTCTAGAGGACAATGGAAATAGTGCCAGGGAAGTTCGATGATTCAGCTGCTCTGCAGTTCAGCACATGCTAGATCCTGGAGATTCTGACATCTTGCCCAGACATGTCAGCGGTAGATTTTGGGAGGCTGATACACTAATTTTTTTATTTTTTATTTTTTTTCTGATGAGGTGTTGAGGGTTTCTCAATAAGTAAATATCTGCCCTAGCTCTCACTGCTTCTTTCCTGTACTACCATGAGGGAAAAAGACCAAAGAGGTCTTAGTGGCCAGACAGGGTGAGATGCAAGAAAAACACCTTTTGGGTTTATCCCTTATTCCAAAATTCCAGTGTTACACTCATGTCTGGCAAATATTGCTAACATTTGCGCAACTCATAAGTGCTTCTCCTAAGATTCCGTGGACTTTGCAGCCTTTTCTCTTTGGGACAAAACACTATTTTAGGCCTCCTGGAGGGAGCCACCATGTCCGTGTTGCCTCTTCTCTTCACGGAACATGCTCAGGTTGAATTTTAACTAAAAGAAAAACAAGTTTAGTTTCACTTTCCAGCGCAACAAATGTACAGAGGTAAAATACAGATTCTATTGCAGGAAGAGTCGCAGTTACAGAGTTCAGTTTCATTTCCTGAAAATGGAATAAATTATTTGTATTTTAAAGGGAAGTCCAACTAGAGGTGCCAGCAGTCCAAGGACTGTCCTTTCTCTTCCTACTAAAGAGCCCAAAGAACTAAACAATGTCTTCCTGCAGCACTCAGTACTACATTTTGGCTGTGGGATATTTTCTCCACAGAGAGGTGCAAAAACAAAATAATTTTTGAAGAGTTGTTGTCCTAGACACCTTGTTGACTGGTGCTTCAAAAGCTTTTAGGTCATTCCCATTAAATATGGAGGAAAATAGGGATATGTAATTGGCCAGGAAATAAAAGGCACACAATCTGTTTGCACCTCCATTATCTAAGTAATGGGGGTCACTCTATCTGATCGGAGCCAAGGTTAATCATTCTGATAGCTGTGCTCAGGGAAACTCAAGCTAAGTTGTTTTGCTTGTCCCTGGACTTGAATGGGTTGCTGATCTTTTCTGTTTGAATTATGTCAGCCATTTTATTACTTTTAGAGATTTCTTATATCTTCTTATCCCTTTACTAAGCTCTATTCATTTATTTCCTGTAAGATAATATCACTGTTTTGCATGGGGATCAGGTTTCATCATCTGGCCAGTCTCTGGGTCTTGCTGACTAGGATTTCTCAGGAAGAGACGATGTGAAGCTGCATGTGGTGGCAGACATCTGTAATGTCAGCACTCAGGCAGTCAGGAGGCTGGGGCAGAAGGCTGGCAAGTCGACGGCCGATCTGGGTTACATTAGTACATGGCGAGGGGAGCAGACAGAGACAGAAAGACAGAGAGACAGAGACAGACACAGATGGACAGAGACAAAGGGACAGAGACAGACAGTACACAGAGACAAAGAGACAGAGATAGACAGAGACAGACAGAAACGAAGCAGAGAGAGAGACAGAGAGACGGAGACAGACACAGATGGACAGAGACAAAGAGACAGAGACAGATACAGTACACAGAGACAGAGAGACAGAGATAGAGACAGAGACAGACACAGATGGACAGAGACAAAGGGACAGAGACATACAGTACACAGAGACAAAGAGACAGAGATAGACAGAGACAGACAGAAACGAAGCAGAGACAGAGACAGAGAGACGGAGACAGACACAGTACACAGAGACAGAGGAGAGACAGAGACAGACAGATATGAAGCAGAGACAGAGATAGAGACAGACACAGATGGACAGAGAGACAGAGACAGAGAGACAAAGAATGTGAACAATTAACAAGTAGGAATAGGGAAGCAAATGTCCAGAAATGACATTATATGTATAAAAGTCATCAGTGTCAAAGTGACTACCATAAGAAAGCCTCTAAAGAATATCTATTTATGCTATGTTACCGATTCTAGATTTGCAAAGCAAACATTCCAACAGCTCTTGATTTTCTTTCTCAGGGAGGACTGCTGGTATATGAATAGCCAGATGAATCGCAGCATGTGTTGAGGGCTTCTCAATAAGTAAGTATCTGCCCTACCTCGCATTGCTTCTTTCCAGTACTATTATGAGGGAAAAAGACCAGGTCATGTCTAGGAGCTGCAATGCTGGCGAAGGTTTTTAATTTCTGTGGTGAATGTTTGCAAGAGACAATGGTCTGCATTCCTTTCCTGAAGCTGGTGTGTGCACACAGCACATTTTAACTCTTTTTTCATCCCCTCTCTCTTCTCTCCCTGCTCTTTATCTGCATTTCTTGATGTCCTTCCTGTTTGAGAAAGATCTATCTCTCTACTTCCAATTATCTACTTTTATTTTGCTCTTTATAAGTTGGGTTTCTCCTACAAGAAAAAAACTTGTGACATTTAAGCTTATGTGTTTGATTTATTTAACATTATGATCTCAAGGCACATGTATTGTCTTACAAATAACTCAAGTGTATCTTTCTTTATGACCTAGTAATATCCCATTGTGTGTAAGCAGTATGTGTTCTTTCTCCACTCGCCTGTTGATGGACATATAGGCTGCTCCCAAAACTTGCCTACTGTGAATCGTGCAGCTGTAAGCATGGCGGTGCATGTATCACTGTAACAGAATGCCGTAACTCTGTCAGGAAGATACCTGGAAGGGAAAGAATGGGACCAAATAGGATGTCCAGTTTTAGTTTTTTGAGGAAGTTCCATAATGATTTCCATGGGGATTATACTTGTTTAAATCCTCACCAACATCACAAAAGGGTTTCTTTTTCTCTGTAGCCTTCCCAGTTTCAGTTATGATTTCCTAGTGATAGCCATTCTTGTTTATTTATTTCTTTATGTTTATATTAGTATTTTTAAATATTTATTTGATACAGGGTCTCTCTATGCAGATCAGATTCATAGTGATCCTCCTGTCTCAGCTTCCCCAGTACCAGACTGGGATTACAGGCATGTGTCACCACACTAGACTTTGGGGCTGGTATGACATGCCCAGGGTTCCAGAGCCAGCGCAGCATGTGGTGCTATGGCTAGAACTCTGGTCCTTGTGCTTGCCAGGTAGGCACTTAGACCACTGAGCTATCTCCCCAGTACAATGATTGCTATTCTTCAAGGAGTAAGATGGAGAGTCAGTATCACTTTAATTTATATTTCTGTAATGGTAATCAATGTCTGACATGGTGTATTTATTCTATTTGGCACTTGTATTTCTTTTGTGAAATGTCATTTACTTTACAGGCCCATTTTTATGGGGACTTTTGTTTTGAGGATCTAATATTTTTAAGTTCTTTGTTAAATATTAGCACTCCGATGAATAGTTGTCTAATGAATAGATTTTTTTCTCATTCCTTAACTTATCTTTTTCTGTGCAGAATCTTTTAATGATATGATCCCATTTGTTGATTCTATGTACTATTTCCTGGACTATCAGGGTTCCATTTAGAAAGTTCTTGTCTATATGTATGACTTCAAGAATTGTACTATCTTATTTTCCAGTATCTTAAGTGTTTCTGTTTTACTTTAGTTCTCTGATCCATTTCAATTTTAACTTAGTACATGGTGAAAGATATAGCTCTAGTTCATTCTTCTGCACCATTTATTAAAGAGGCAATCTTTCCTTTTTTGTGAGCAGAATATATTTATTGGAGAAAAGAAAGCTTCTGTCTGAGAAAGGGACAGAAGGGGGGCCTGAGCGGGTTATCCCTCGGAATCTGTCTCTTTCAAGGACTTTTATAGAGTAAAAGCATTTGGTGAGGCAGGTCTAAGGTGGTGGAGAACATGGGAACTCACTTAGGTGGCCATGAGATGGGACAAAATTATAATCATCCAATGAGATTACAAGCATAACTGCTAAGGTAAAATTGATTAAATCCAGCACCAAATGGGGAAGCAAGTCACATAGCAGGCAGGCATGACTTTGTCAAAGGTCAAATTGTTGAACTGCTTAGGGTTGTTTCTACTTTCTGTATTCTGGTCCATTGATCTACGCATCTGTTTTTGTGTCAATATCATACCATCTTTATATCTTTAGCTCTATAATATAACTTCAGGTCAAGAATTGTGATTCACCTTTTGCTTGTTTTTTTAAATGTTTTTTAATTTTATTTTAGGGAAGGGCCTACAGGGTGTTCAGGGTCTCACTACTAGATTGGACTCGTAGTGATATCTGCCTGTTTACAGCCTTCCAAGAGTTGGGATTACAGGCATGCACCACCATGCCCAGTCTCAATTATCATCTCAGAGCACCCCAGGGGTGGGGCCAGCTTGGCAGGCCCTGGGATTGAGCCCCTGGCCCCTGCATCTGCCTGCAGGTGCTTTAATACACTGAGCTATTTGGCCAGCCCTCTGATCTACTTTTGAGAATATTGTTTTTACTATCCTGTTTCCCCTCTGGCTCCATATTAATTTTAGAATTTCCTTTTCTAGTTCTGTAAAGAATGCTATTGGAATTTTACTTGGGATTGTGTTAAATCTGTGTATTGATTCTGAAAGTATGACCATTTTGACTGTATTGGTTCTGCTTATCCATGAGCCATGGACATCTTTCCCTTTTCTGGTGTCCTCTTCAATTTCTTTTTTTAGAGTAGTGGACTTTGCAGTGTAGAGTACTTGTACTCACTTAGGTTAACTCTTTAAGTATTGGATTTTCCTTGGTGCTATTGTGAATTACATTTTTCTCAGTCTGTTCATTACTGGTGTACAGTAATGTTATTGATTTTTGTGCCTTCCTATACCTTGCTGAATTTGGTTATTAATTCTAGGACATTTCTCGTAAATTTTTTGGATCTTCTATGTAGAGGGTCCACATAGGGTCTTTCATGCAAATAATGACAATTTAACCTCCTCCTTTCTTACACATATCCATTTTCTTTCTTTTCATCACTGAATTGCTCTTGTTAATGCCTCTTGAGGTGATAGTGGACCTCCTGGTGTTATTCTTGATTTTAGGGGAAAGCTGTCAGTTTTCCCCTGCTTCACATGATATTGGCAGTGGGTTTGTCGTAAGTGGATTTTACCTGATCGAAGAAAGGTCCTTCTATATCTATTTTCTTCCATATTTTCATCATGAGAGGATGTTTGATTTTATCAAAATTTTTTTCCATGTTATCAAGTTGACTGATAATTTGTGTTTTGGTATTTCAGTGACTTTTTAAATTTTAGCAGATATAGAAGTTAGCATAATGTTTGATAGCTCAGAAAGGAGTGGTCTGTTGATTCCTTATCTGCTAGTGTATAGTAGCACTTAGATCATGCTCTGGTTTGTGACCTATTGAACTACTGAGTATTGGATACAGTGTGGCATAGAGATGGAGTTATTCATGGGCTTTGGAACCCATGGCTGGATTGACTCTGGCTCTGCAGTCACCTCCACTGGGAATATTTGAGGCTCTAGTTTTCTCATCTGTAAAGTGAGACTAATACTAATATTTATATTGTAAGAAGTAGATGGAGGTTAATTATTGCAGTGCATCAAACTAACTTGACACAGTGCCTGACACTGGTAAGGGGCTCAGGAAAGCTAGCCGCCTTTAGCATGGGTGGCTTACCCAGTAGGAACACTAAGCAAAATACTTTATCTCAGGCTCCTAAAACTTTGAGGTGTCCTCGGAAATGTGTTAATTTCAGTTTCTTTTAGAATTAGAACAAAAATTAGCATGCTAACAGTGAACATACAATAGTGAATCAGACTAATTTATATTGGTCTTTTACCAGCATTGTCCTAAAATGGCATTGTTAATATTTTTAGGTAAGAAGGAGCCTCAAAGACAAAAGTGTCTGGGACCTGTAAGTCATACTGTGGCCCTGGTTCTTAGCAGTTGCTACTATAATGGTACGAGACTCCTACAGGAACGGGGGAGGTAAAATCAAAATTGTAAGACTGTAGTTGAGTGATTTCCGATCTAGTTGTGGCAGGTAAATCTCTTAATGAACATGGGCGTAGATTTCTTGGGTATGGTTTCATTACTTTTCAACCTCTCCATTAATAATAGATGAGGAAATCCCTGTGACAGAATGTAGTTGCTTTTCAAATCTGGTCGGAATATACTGAACAAGCCATCTATGCAAACAATATGGTAGTTGTAAAATCAAGTAATTTTTAGATTTAGAGATAAAATAGGTCTAGGCATGGTAAAAATCCATCTTTCCTCAGGGTTGAGACTGTGTCCTGATTAAAGAGCCCAGTTTTTGCAAAGACGGAAATGACTGATTTACTCAGTTTTAGCTGAAGAAAAATAACATTGTATAAAACTGTACCAAGCAATGAGGCATGCCAGCTCCTTAAAATATTTTTCAAGAACATGTACAAAAATATTAATTTCTTTTTATAGTGACACAGATGGTCCATATTTACTCACATTATTTTAATATTAACTGCACTTAATTTTAAAATTTGAATTGACATTAGATTTTATAAAACTAGGCACTTTACAAGACACAACTGCTTTCTTTTCCTGGGCATCTGCCGAAGATGATGGGGAGACAGGTCCTGGTGCTGCATTACTGAGGCCATCTCCTGGGCCACCTGGCTTTGTACGCTGAGAGTGTATCAACATTTCTGGTAACTTCCACACAAACAAGTTGAAGTCCTTGGCCTTCCTCCACAAGCGGATGAACACTGACCCGTCTTGTGGCCCTTATCATTTCTGGCCCCTCAGCCACATCTTCTGGTGGACTGTGCGAGGAATGCCGCCCCACAACGCCGAGCAAGGCCAGGCCGCCCTGGAGTGCCTCACAGTGTTTGATGGGATCCCACCACCCTATGCTAAGAAAAAGTGATGGTGGTTCCTGCTGTCCTCAAGGTTGTGCGCCCGAAGCCAATGAGGAAGTCTGCCTACGTGGGCTGCCTGGCACACGACGTTGGCTGGAAATACCAGGCAGCGACAGCCACCCTAGAGGAGAGGAGGAAGGAGAAGACCAAGATCCATTACAGGAAGAAGAAGCAGATTATGAGGCTACGAGAACAGACTGAGAAGAACGTGGAGAAGAAAATCAGCAAGTTCACAGAGGTCCTCCAGACCCACGGACTTCTGCTCTGAGCCCAATAAAGACTGTTTCTGCCTTACATTTGGCCTGGCTTTCCCTCTTCCTCCAGCGCCGCCCTGAGATGTGGGGTCCCAGGGGCAGCTGTCTAGGTGCTATAGACAGCCTGGAGCCCCAAGCTGGGGAGGAAGAAAGCACTTTAGTCCCTCCCCAAAGTCTTCCTGTGGGGGTACTTGGACAGTTTTAAGTCTCACATGATGGATTCCTAATCTCCTTCAGGAGAACCTTAGAGAAGGATAGAACTACCAGGTACTTTTCTTGCAGTGTTGAAAGATACTGCTGGAGCACCCTGCCCCTGTGACCCAGTACCCTACTCTGCAGCTGCGGGATGGCCAGAGGCACACAAATGAGAGACTGAAGGCCCAGCCCTTGGCCTTCCATCTGTCACCAGAAACAAATAAATTATTATTAAACAAACAAACAAAAAACGATAAAACCAATTCCTGCTAAACCAACAACAGGGAGAATACCTTTGTTCACAAAGTATCTTTATAATTGAGTTAGTTTCTATCTCCATTGACCAAAGATAAGCCTTAATGGTGTTATAAAATCCTTCCTACACTTACTGAATTTATTCTTTGTGGTTGCCTAAATGCCAGAGGAAGAGGATCCAAGCATGGAATGCATAAATATTGTGCTATAGCTTTAGTGGCAGTGATTAGACAGTAGTATTTTAGTAACTTTTTGGGGAAGATGCAATTGATTTTTTTTTAATTTTAATATAATTTCTCATTTGTATGTCTCCCCAAAGCCTGTGACTGTTGTAGTGAGGGTTTACAATGGAAAAGAATTTTCTGTGGAACACATAACTGATAGGATTATTTTGTAATATTCACCTAGAGAGTCCAGTGCAAAAGAGTACAGGAGATGTGTCCACACATTAGGGATGCCAAGAATCCTGCTAAGGGCCTGGTCCCATAGCAGTGTCCTGCACAAGTCCAGCTGAAGACCTACAGTCCATGCAATGTCTCATGCAAGTTTGTATCAAGGATATGCACTGGAAAGGCCCGAAGGTCAGTGACGGAAGCTAGAACGACTGCACCAGCAGGATGAAGGATCTGTGCCACCAGGCTGAGGATCTGCACCCGAGCCAGGAAGATGTTCAGGTTTAGGACCAGAGTTCCTCAAGAAGAGAAAGGAACCACAATCATCCTCAGCGACAGTGAGAATACGAGTTCCTTCCTCCAAGGAAGATACATTCTCACTGGAGAATAGCTAAATATTACTTACTAAAATAAGTAACTAATATTATTGATGCTTATCTAGTACCACACCTTCTTTTAAACCTTTGCTTGAGTGTTGTAGCTTTAAATATCACTACCACCCTTTATGGTATGACTTAAGATGACTTAATGGCAGGTTAGCTATTTAATATACAAATAGGTAGCCAGTAAGGGACAGGGTCCAAGGTAAAGTAACCTTGTTACAAAGAAAATTAATCCAAGCTATGTAGACAGTCAGGTTTAGAAATATAAAACAAATACGCAAAATGCGAATGGGTCAAGCATCCTAACACTCAGGCAAGAATTTTCTTCAGCAGACTCTCAATGTCCACCTCTGCATTGAGTTCCCAGGGATTTAGAAATGTAGAGGAACAGGCTTCTTTGAACTCTGCCACCTGAGTACCTACTTTGTTTTAAACTCTGCCTTACAAAGTCTAAACTCAGTTAAACAAGAGCCATGGAGTAACTGGTAGTAGCGTGATCTCTGGGTAACTGAATGAGTTCCTGGCTCTACTCATCCACGCTAGACCAAGACAAAGAAGGCACCCTGACACCCCACTTCTGGGGACACTGCCTAGCAACTAGGAGCCTTTTTTTTTTTTTTTTTTCTTCTACTACCAACAAGCGCTTCACCTTTACCCTCTCTCCTTTCTGTGATTTCACCCTTTGACTCTGTGAGACAATAGGCTCAGTTAGTTTGGTGGTGGCAGCTGTGTCACTTGGCCTCTCTTTTGTCTGTCCATTTTTGTACTAGGGGTTGAATCCAGGGTTTTTGAATTAAGATACAACCTCCATCATTTAAAGAAAAAATATTTTTATCTTGGCA
The DNA here is from genome assembly GCA_004027025.1 of Myocastor coypus. Lineage (NCBI taxonomy): Eukaryota > Metazoa > Chordata > Mammalia > Rodentia > Myocastoridae > Myocastor > Myocastor coypus. Next base: position 27,014 of record PVJA010008810.1, on the reverse strand, counting down.
CTGGTTCTTTCTAAGTCATTTAGTTGCTAGCCTGGGCTCAAATTTAAGATCCTCTTGACCCAGCCTCTAAGAAGGCTGGTGTCATAAGAATGTGGTGCCACACCTAGGTCAAGACCCTCATTTTTGTAGACATAGAAAGTAAAGTAATTGTCCCATGATACTGGGACAGTTGGGTGGCACCAGGGTCCCATGATATGTGGCTCTAGAACTGACATACTCAGGGTGTATACAGGCAACAGAAACCCCGGAGGTCCTTAGTAACCTGTCATAAATGGGGTTCTTCAGCCCAGACCCCCTGAGCCAGTGTCTGTGGTTAGTGAGATCTCCAGGGTAAATGCAGCAGAAAGTTTGAGAGGCTATAGTACACCGTCCCCCTTTCCGTGATGCTAGACCAGGCAGGCATTTAACTTCTGTAAGCCTCAGATTTCCTGTCTGGAAAGCGGCTATCATTATGCAGACTGAGATCTGTGCTGATAACATGGAACAGTGTTGTGAAGAGCTGGGTGCTTAGAAAAAGCTTGATGTCTGGCCAAAACAACAGGCTTAAGCATTCCCAGGCTTCAAACACATTCCATAATATCATCTCCAGAACTTAAGTCTGCTCACTCATCTGGCCCCAAATATTCAGATACTCTTTCCAAAGCTGAACAGCTGAGTGACTTAACACTTGCCAAGACCCCTCCGCCTTGACAAAAAACATTTATGCAGCACGCCCCTTTCGACTCCTTGGCACCTCTGGCTCCAAGTCTAACTTCCTTTTATTATGTTGAAGGTTTTTTCCTGAAACTTCCTTTTTTGAATTACTCACAAAACAAAAATAACAACAAAACAAAAGCCTCACTGCATAGCAGTAAGTTCTGTCCTGGCTCCACTAAATCCAAATAGTTAATCTTTAACATAGTTACTACATTTTGAAACTGAAGCCAACATAATCATTGCTACAAGTGATCTATTGAGCTGAGTAGGGTGATGCAGGCCTGTAACCCCACTCTCCAGGAGGATGATGAGTTCAAGGCTAGCCTGACAGTATAGCAAGACCCTTTCTAATAAAAATAAGAACAATAAAAAGTTTCACTATCTAAATTCTCTGTCGGTAAAATTGTGCACGAACCCAGTATAGTCCAATAGTCCGTGACAGGAGTGGTGTGTCAGCACATCTAGCACTTGTCAGAAGTTGTACACACAAGATAGTTAGGATACATATACAGCTACTTTCTTGTAGTTAATTGAGAAGAAAGGTTTGCACTAATATTGTTTACACAAGGTATCATGTCTACATCTTCTCTGAATATGAAGACAACAATATGCAATGTATCAGTTACTGTAGCTGTCCTGCTAATCTGTTTTGAAACTGTTTCATTGTTACTTTAGCTTTTTTTCTCATTAAAATGAATAAAACAGTAAAAAATGTTATCATGTCTGCATCTTATAGTCTGAAAAACTACTACAAAGACAGCAATGTGCACTGTATTAATTATTGTGGCTGTCCTGCTAACCTGTTCTAACACTGTCTTGTTGTTATTTCTTGCTCACTAAAATTAACAAAATTTAAAAAATAAGCATGCATTTTACATGTATGTAATACTTCTGCCACACAGAAAATTTTATAAGAATGTTCTCTCTGGTTGGAAAAAAGGAACCCTTCTCCACTGCTGGTGGGAATGCAGACTGGTGCAACCATTATGGAAAGCAGTGTGGAGACTCCTTAAAAAACTAGAGCTGGAAATCCCATTCAATCCAGCTATCCCCCTACTGGGAATTTTCCCAGAAGAACTGAAAACATCATATCATAGTAATATCTGTGCACCTATGTTCATAGTGGCACAATTTGTGATAGCCAAATCCTGGAAACAACCAAAATTTTGCCTGTCATCTGAAGAATGGTTGAAAAAATGTGTTGTTTTTATACAAAGGAATATTACTCAGCTATGAAGAATGATAAACTAGAAAACTTCATATATAAGTGGATGTATCTTGAACATATACTCATAAGTGAAATAAACCAGACCTATATGTGTAAATATTGTATAGTCTCCCTAACTCAAAAGAATAAATAAATAAATAAATAAATAAATAAATAAATAAATAAATTTTGGGGTGTACCATGAATCAAACTCAGGACATTGCATTTTCTGCATCCTCAGCCCCTATAAATCTTTTTTAGAAGAGTGACTTAAACACAAAATGAATTTGAAGAGTTAAAAAAATTAAGGTTTATTGAAAGTATTAGTATTTAATTGTTTGACCAATCTTACACACCTATATTTATTATCTAAACAGATTTGATGATGAAAATATGTAATACAACCATTGTTAAATTTTTGTTCTTGTTTTGAAATTCTGTACTATACGTACTCTTGCTTGTTACTCTTTTTCTATCTTTGTTTCTGCTATTTTTACTCTTTAAAATAAAATTTTAAAGGTAAAAAATAAATTTAAAAAAGAATGTTCTCTCTCTAATTTTGAAGCATTTTGAAAGTAGAAACTATGATCTCTTTGTCCACAGAAAGTTTAAACAAAGCTGGTTAACCCCCTCCCTTGGACTGTGGGGAAGAAAGCTTTCTATAGCTTTTTGTTTCTTAAAGTGTTGAAGGTTAGGGGCCAGGGAGATGGCTCAGTGGAACAAGCACTTGCTTGGCAAGCACAAGGTCCTGTGTTCAATACCTGGTAACACACACACACACACACACACACAGCATCGAAGATTAAAGCTAGCGCCTTGTGCATGTTAGGTAAGCACTCTCCCACGGAGATGCATTTCAAGCCCAAATGAATGGTATTTTGAAAGCTTCTTTAATCTTTTAAATTTTAATCAACCCACGATTAGTGCATATACCTGTGAGGTACAATGTGTCCCTTTGCCAGGTTCTGACCTACAGTAGTTCTCCCTTTTACCCCAGAAGCTCTCTGCTTACCAGGCTTTTGTTAGAAGCACGGAGCTCACTTCTGCAAGGGTGATGCAATTCTGATTCATTTCTTTTTTCTTTTTCTTTTTTTTTTAAATAACTTTTTATTTTATTTTTTCTTGTTTCAGAACCTTTGTTTGTTTGTTTATTCACTCATTTTTATGGCCGGCTCAGCCCACCCCGAAGGCAGGGCTGGCACAGCATGTGGTGCCGGGGATTCAACCGTGGTCCCTGAGGCCACCCAAGCTTTCCGAAGAGGCACTTTGGACCACTGAGCCATCCCACTGGGAGTAAATGGATGCACCGTGAGACGTTAGATGGAATAAGTCAGCCACACTCATTTAAAGATAACATGTAAAAAAAAAAGGTAACCTGCTTTCTCTGGTGTGAGAAACTGAAAGGGTAAATATGAGCCAAAATCTATAATAGATATCAGGAAATATGAAAATCTTCAAATGGAGAGGGGATCAAGAGAAGGAGGGGTGGAAAAGGAAGTAAAAGGTAGAAAAATAGAATAGAAGGAAAACGAAACAGGGAAACACAACCTCTATAAATAAGGAAGCAAAGGAGGGCTGAAGGGGAGGGGGTTAGGGACTAAAGGAGAATCAAGACCCATTATGTACAGGAGTGAATTCCTTATGATGAATGTGATCATTAGGTATACCTAAAATGTACCAATAAAATCAATTAAAGGAAATACGAAATAAAATTTAAAGATAATAAACTTGCTTTTCAATAAATGGTTATTTAAAAAGCAGAATAAAATCTCATAAATAAATAAATAAATAAATAAATAAATAAATAAACTTATGGCATAGAAAAAAAATTTAAATCATACATTAAAGATGACCTGCTTAGCCGGGCGTGGTGGCTCACGCCTGTAATCCCAGCACTCGGGAGGCTGAGGCAGGAGGATTGGTGCGAGTTCGAGACCAGCCTGGGCTACAAAAGTGAGCTCAGGACCAGCCTCAACTGCATAGCGAGACCCTGTCTCAAAAAGACAAAAAAAAAAAAAAAAAGAAAGATGACCTGCTTGTAAAATTCATCATGAAACAGTAGCTTGTGTTAATTTCAACTTTTAAAACTATACTGTTGCTGGTGGGAATGCAGATTGATGCAACCATTATGGAAAGCAATGTGGAAGATCCTTAAAAAACTAGAACTGGAAATCCCATTCAATCCAGCTATCCCCTCCTGGGAATTTTCCCAGAAGAACTGAAAGCATCATACCATAGCGATATCTGTGCACCTATGTTTATAGCGGCTCAATTTGTAATAGTGAAATCTTGGAAACAACCAAAATGTCCATCATTTGAAGAATGGTTGAAAAGCATGTAGTATTTTTATATAATGGAATATTACTCAGCTATAAAGAATGATGAACTGAAAGGCTTCATATATAAATGGATTTATATTGAACATATACTCATTAGTGAAATAAACCAGACCTACATATGTAAATATCACATAGTCTCCCTAATATAAGAACTCTTAACTTTTTTTTTCTTCCCTTACCAATATCAATTGGAAGGTGTGTCATTTGGAAGGAGCTCACACCCTGTGCTCTGTATAACTATTGTGAGGATAATATGCAGTGTGTCAACTGTTAAAAAAAAGTAATGCTATTGAAAGTGTTAATGTTTAATTGTTTGATCAATCTTATATACCTATATCTATTAATCTAAACTGACCTGGTGATGAAAATATGTAATATAACCATTGTTAAATTTAAAATAAATAAATAAATATTTATTTTTAAAAAATACTATACTGTTGTACAAGGCTGGAGAGATAGCTCAGTAGAATAAGTGCTTGCGTGGCAAGCACAAGGTCCTGAGTCCAATCCTCAGTATCACAGCAGAAAGAAAAGGGCTGGCCAGATAGCTCAGCAGACTGAAGTGCCTGGTTAGGCAGAGCAAAAGGACTGGGGTTCAATCCCTGGCACCACAAGCCCTGCCAGCCCAGCCACTGGGGCCACACTGAGATGGTGACAGAGACTAGTCTTGGTCGGGTGTGGCAGTAACCCCAGCACTAGGGAGGCTGAAAACAGGAGGCGCACTGCAAGTCCGATGTACATAGTGAGACCCTGTAGACACTGTAGTAAACACATTAAAAATAAAAAATTCTGTTGTGTAAATGTTCTACAACTCATTGACTCAGCGGCTAATGAATTTCTAGTGGCTTCTTAATTTTTAGAGGTGAAACAATGAAGACCAAATCCTAATTGGTTATTCGAAGCCCCTGCATGGGTTTGTATGCATACCTCCTATGATATAAACCCACTGTGTGCTGTGGATTCTGCGCCCCTGCATTTACTAAGGAGGGTTTCCAGCTGGTAGCGCCAATTTGTAGTTCTATTGGCAATAAAAGCATTCTGGCAGCCCTGCATCCACACCAATGCTTGGCGTCATGGAGGTGTCCTTGCCAGTTTGGTCAAGTTTATAATGGGAAATTACTGTGGTTTTAAATTGTTATTCCTTGTGAGATTATCTTTTGTGATTCTACTGTCAAAGTGGGGCTGCATTGCCAGGCGTGGTGGCGCATGCCTGTAATCCCAGCACTTGGGAGGCTGAGGCAGGAGGATCAGTGTGAGTTCAAGATCAGCCTGGGCTACAAAAGTGAGCTCAAGGTCAGTCTGAACTGCATAATGAGACCCTGTCTCAAAAAGACTAAATAAATAAATTTAAAGAAAAACAAATGAGGCTGCATCTCTTGTGCCATTAACTATTCAAAACAATTTTGTATATTTATTAGATTGTTTTACTTTTATCAATCCTTACTAGGAATTTGTAGAAATTTGATCTGTATATTGGCTACTTGTCCTTCATTGTTTTTATATGTTACAAATACACTGACATAGAGTGTGTGTGTGTGTGTGTGTGTGTGTGTACATATGTGTGTGTGTGTTTGTACTCTTTTCCTGAGGCAATGTGATAAGCATGTGGTCTTATTTCTAATGTAATCAGTTTTATTAATCTATTTCTTTATGGGTTGTGCTTTGAATGTCTCATTTCCTACTCCAAGTCATGAACATGACACATATCTGCACTTACTTAGGTCTGAATTATATGCTTTTTATCCACCTAAAATTGATTTTTTTAAAGGAAGTAAGGCAGGATATCTGCTGTGGTTTGGACACAGCTTGCTATGAAGGTTTCATATGTTGGAGTCTTGGAGCTGGAGCCTTTCAACGATGGGCCTCGTGGAAGACACAGACCCCAAGGCCTTTGCCGTCATGAGCATGTTAGGGCTGTCTCTCTGGGAAGAGGGTAGGTCTCACATGACTAAGTTAGTTCACAAGTAAGTAGATTGTTAGTGCTCGTGGACTCAGGTTTCCCTCCCACTGAGCCCTACTGTTCCCACAGTTTAGGTCGCTATAGTCTCCTGCTGCAGGTGGTTTCTAGGTTCGTTCTATCCTGAGCAAAGAATTAGTCCTCACAAGTGCAAATGGTAGCAAAGGTTTATTAAAGGTAGGAAAAAAAGAAACAGGCTCTGCAGAATGAGGTTGGGCCAGTTAGAGCAGGAAAACAGGTGCCCCCCACTGCATGAGAGAGGGCTGCTATACAAGAGAGGACGCAGTGGCCGCAGCCCTGTGTGGACGGTCCTCTTGGTTACTACCCACTTCTCAGGCTGACATCAGGTCCAGGCCATCCGTAGAAACTCTGCTTGAGTTCTCCTGAGAAGTCCATGGGCAGGGCTCTGGACACTGTTCTGCCTGTGTGTTCTGGGATCTTGTCACACCTCCTTTCCCAACCTTACTTTCCCAACCTTACTTAGAAAGTATGCCTTACTTTCTAGTCTCTCTTTTGGTGTCATTAGTCCTTTTTCTGCTTTCTAACCTGGTGTGATACAGCCGGGAGGCTTGTCAGAATGCCCGGTGCCGTGCTTTTTGGACTCTTCATCCATCACAGTCTTTTATTCTTTAGAAAGCACCCAGCCCAAGGTGTTGTGCTAGGGCAGGACAAAACAAGCCAAGACAATAGCTCATGTTATTTTTGGTCCATATGAAAAGGTAACCATTCCCAAATCCTTTCTTCATGAACCTACCCCTTGCTAGCCCATCTTGCTCTAATTCTGTGACATGCCAGGTGTCTACATGTACATCTTTCTCTGAGTTCTAGTCCATGGATCTATTGTCCTTTTTTCAAATGACACTTCTATAAAAAGCCTCCTCCCTTTCTTTAATAAGAGAGTCTTGGATATTCTTGTCCTTTGGTTGTTCATCTTCAAAATTAGGAGTTGGGACTAAATCTCCATGGTCTCCTCAGCTCCAACAGTCTCATTCTATCCAACAGGTTAACATATCATATAATCAGTTGGTCACATTACGGCTTGCCAAATAGCTCAGTGGATTAAAGTGCCTGCTTAGGCAGACACAGCAGCCAGGGTTTGATCCCTAACCCCGGGGCACGCTGAGACGTGATTGTGACGGGGTGTGGTGGTGCACACCTGTAATCCCAGCTCCTTGGAAGGCTGAACACAAGTGGATCGCTATGAGTCTGATCTACAAAGTGAGACCTTGTAGACCCCGTAGACTCCTACTAAAAGATACAAAAGAAAAAGTCACATTTTTTATAAATATGACTTTAGAAGTTATTTTACTAAATTATCTAGAAACAAAGAATTTATTGCTTGTAGCTTTTATCACCATTTTAGGGCAACGACATTGTCCGTGTATCCCTTTTTATTTATAAAGTACAGTCGTTCTTCAGTGTCCAGGAGTGATTGATTCCACGATTGATTCCCCCAGGATAACAAAATCTGCAGATGCCCTTGTCCCTTATGAAAATGGCATAATATTTTCATATAGTTTACACACATCTTCCCGAATGCTTTACCTTTATAATACCTAATGTGCATGCTATATAAAGAGTTGTTAAGCTCTACTCTCTAGGGAGTAAATAAAAGGTCTATATATTGTTTGTATACATGTGCCTTTTCTTAATGAATATCTTTGACCCAGTCTGTTGAACCCATGGGAGTGAAGGCCTGGGATATGAGGCATCTGTATTCCTTGTTCCCAGCAGCAGTCTAGGGCTTAAAAACATGTGAAGAAGCATGAGTCACTGTCTGTAACCCAGAAGAGCATATTTTTGATGAGCAGACATAACAATGACTCAAATGACTTTGGGCTACCTCGGCACTTGAGCTTCTGATTTCTGGAATCTCAGTTTTTTAAGAAATTTTGTCGCATGTATTAAAATGATTTATATTGGAATGATAGCTGGTCCCCTTTAGCTTTGATTTTTTTTTTTTTTTTTTTTTTTTTTTTGTGGGACCAGGGTTCGAACTCACGACCTTGCACTTGCCCAGCAGGCACTTGTGCCTCGGAGCTATCTCCCCAGCCCCTAGATTTGATGTTTGACTTACTATTAATTTGGTAGTTAGGGATCTGTGGGCTGCTGCAGCAGATACTATACAGAGATGGCTTATAAACAACAATGTATTACTTGTATTTCTGGGGTCTGGGAAGACCAAGATGAAAGCAGATTTGATGTCTGACAAGGACAGCATAGGTGGCTTTTATTACAGTTTCTTAGCATGGACAAAAGACAAACAAGCCCTCTTAGACTTTATATAGGGACATTAATCCCATGCCAGAGGACTCGGCTCTTAGGACCTAATTACCACCCCTTATCCACAAAAAAGCCTCCATCCCCTAATGCCATAGACAAAAACATTCAGACCCTGTTGCCCTCCAGTGGGTTCTCCTTGTGTCTGACTTTCTGAAGTTCATCTAAACTCAGATGATCTGTGAGGTGACTCATTCTTTGAATAGTACCAAAAAGGAGGAAAACTTGGAAGAGAATTGTTTTTCCTTTAAAGAAACATCTTAATGTGGAGAGGAGAAACTTTGCAACTGAAAAAAAAAAATAAATCTTTGTGTTTCTTTTGCCCTCACTGAAAGCTCTGTTTCTCCTAACTCTTGCATCTGCCTGGGTGGTAGAGCCTGTGCTTTTGCTGTGGTAATCTGTTGCTGTTTTGTATGCCACTGAATATTGAGCATTATTTTTAAGAAAACTACCTGTATGATTAACTATGTGTCAACAAGCACCAGTGGCCTTGGGATATGTTTAGATATGAATAGGAGAAACAGAACATGTTTGTGTTTCCTGAAGTGAGGGCCAAAGGTCGCCTTGCCTTGCCCTGAAGCGAGGTAACTTTCTCCAGAGTACACAACTGCACAGAGCTAACACTATAACTGGATTCTACCTTCCATATTCATGACTTGGTTATTCCACACGGAAGTTACTTAAATTTGCATGGGCTTTTTCTACACGGAAGTGACTTAAATCTTACTCACAATTTGAGAAAGGCTCCCTTGGGGAAAGCCACCCTTCCATAATTGATTGAATGACTTTGAAACAGTTATTCTAAATGCAAATAGAATTATCCTACGAGTAGAGAAAGGAAAAATATTAAGATGTTTCAGAATACTTTAAGGCTAACAAACACTTGAGCAGGTAGAACTTATAGCAATAAATTAAAATATGTGTAATCCATTGTAATACCTGTTATGGGCTGAATATGCCCTCCTCCAAAGTCCTGAGTCCCAGCACCTCAGAATGTGACTGTATTAGGAGAGATCTCTAAAGACAACACTGAAGTTAAGTGAGGACAAAAGAGTGGGCCCTGAGCCCGGTCTACCCAGCTGTTTCACAAGCGGAAGAAACCGCAGGTCAGGCTCACAGGAAAGGCCATGAGCGGATGAACTAAGAGGGCTGCCACATAGAAGCCAAGGTGGGAGGCCTCAGGGGGAGGCCAACACCTGCTAACCTTGACTGTGCACTTCCTGGCCTTCAGAGCTGTGAGAAGACAAATCTTTGTGAAGTCACCCCTCTGGTATTTTGTTAGGCAACCCCAGCAAACTGACACGCCTGTCGAATCCCCCTTGCTGAATATTTCTGGATGTTTTATTGCTTTTATTCTCTAAAAATATTCTGCCCACAGCCGTCTTACTGAATGCAGCACAGTGCCTTAGGGTGGATGTTTCAGGTCCTGGCTTTACTGAAAGTGACAGGCCAAATTCTTTGTCTACAGCGTTTCCTCTAGGATCCCACTGAAAAAGATCAGCAAAGGCCCCAGACCTGAAATGCAGAATAATTGGCTTTTATTTGTTTGTTTGAGGCAGGGTCTCTCTAGAGAGTTCAGGGTGGCCTTCATCTCACTATATAACTTAAGCTGGCCTCCCACTCACTGCTATGCTCACTCCTGCCTCAGCCTCCTGAGTAGTGGGATTATAGGTATGCACTACCATGTCCAGCTTGACATTTTTCAAGTTATTATATAACTTATTAAGTAAACAAATGCTGAGAAGATTTTGGTTAGAATATTCTAAGGCAAGATGGAAAATTTGGGGCCAGGGAGGTAGGTCAGGGGCACAAGTACCTGCCTGGCAAGTGCAGGGTCCTGAGTTTGATCCCAGGTTCACAAAAAAAAAAAAAAAAAAAAAAAAAGATGGAAAATTAATGTTGATTTGAAAAACACAAAGAGGGCAGATATTTATTTTCTTAGAATTAAAGGATTCTTCTGCCTCTGTATCCATTGCTGTTTTTTTTTCTTTTCTTTTTCTCTTTTCTCAGAGAGTTCTGGATTGCTCTGAGGGTCATTTGCCTCGGGTTGTCTTGCTTAACTGTTGATACAACTCAGAAACTTGATAAGGGTACCCAACAAGAGTGAAGAGTAAGCCAGATGCAATTTCACTGAGTCAGCATTTGGAAAGGTGTGTGTACACAAGTCGAAGAGTTCTGTTATCAAGAACATCAAGCTGGGGCCAGTGAGATGGCTCAGATGTCCAAAGAGCCTGCTTAGGAAAGCTTAGGCAACCACGGGCACCGCATGCTGCGCCAGCCCCACCTCCAGGCTGAGCCGGCCATAGCTTAAATAAATAAAGTTTAATTAAAAAAAAAAAAAAAAAAAAGGAAAAACCATTCCTTCCCGCTTATCCTGCAGTCTAGACTCTAATTTTTATTTATGCCTTTTGACTTGCCATGATTTACTCAGTGTACTATGTGCCTAGGACTTGGCTAAGTGCTGTTCTGCGTTCTATTACTCACTTCTTGCACTGCGATTATGAGGCATGCGTTCGTCTATTTTACATGTGGGAAATCAAAAAGTTACCTGAGAGTCGTAACGAAGGGCACTCATGGCTGTGGCACCCATGAGGGCGTTAACCACTGCTTTCTATTCTTTAGTGGTGAATACATGCTGTGCCTCTCCAAGAATGCCGTGCAAAGTGGGATGCTTTTCGAATTACTGAACACTAAATCTCTGTTTTTTTCCTCTTGTTGCAAGTGATGGGTTAACCACCAGAAAACCCCAACCAGAAAAACATGGTCCAAATATGTTAGTTTTAATTATTGGAAAGGATCTTTTTACAGAAGTATAATTAAAATGCCACCCTAAGCATCAAACTCTTTATAGTCAATAAGAAAGTCTTACGGGGACTTCTGGGAAGTAGAGCCTAAGAAAGGGATTCTGGTGCAAAGGATTTGCAGTAAGCAGTCCCTTGGTTTTTGCAGGTTGACTTCCATGGAATCACTGTTTTGCAGATCTTCAGAAAATATTGATCTAAATTATTTATCATGGATTTTTTGCTATATCACGGGATTTTGTAGCACTGTACAGTATACCTATGTTGTTAAAATTACCTAAGTTTTACAAGTTTAGAAAATAGTCAGGAACATTAGAAGTGTTTTCAAAAGTGTGGGAAAGGTATCAGAAAGGTTTCCAAGAGTGTGGAAAGGGTTTATAAAGCCTTAGTATCTATCTATTTATAGTTATCTATTAAAGTTAAAGGGTAATGATATCTGGAAGAATAAATTTGTGAACAAATTAAATAGTTTTATCACTTCATTATTTTGAAAACATTCAGATATTGTCAGAGAAAAGGATAAAAACTATTATATCATAGGATATGATATAGACATGAAACTGCTATCTTCAAAGAGGTTCTGGTTGTCTAGAGTTTTCCAGATTTAGGTAGATGGGTAAAACAGCAGTCACAGCCTGTGAAGGCTGTGATACTCAGTAGCACAGAGAACCCCACAAATGAAGATCTGGGTGACCCGCCCAGCGAGCCACATACATCAGCAGGAGTCCTAACAGGAATAAGACAGTAAACTAATGTGAGCAGGAAAACGTGACAACTGAACATCAGTTACCTCCTAGGCCCAACCAAAGCAGCAAAAATTGCAATTGGTCCTCCCAAAACGTTCTTGTAAATCTTCTCGGAAAGTGTGACCCACACATATCCTGAAGAATACAGGCTTAGATGGAGTGACCTTAGTGCAGAGAGTACGTGGGCTTGACCGTAGGGTGTGTGTGTGTTGGGGGGGGGGGGAGATACAGCAGATCCTGTGGCCGCCTCCCTGCGATCCCGTGCGCCGAGCTGGCTGCCTGCTTGCAACCATCTGCCACTGTGGGCGCTGCCTCTTCAGAGAATGGCCCTCCGCCAACTAGAGTTGCCTCTGGATGCTCTGCTGCCCCTTGCCCACCCGCCACACAGGAGCAGTGTGCAGCAAGCGACTGACAGGTACAAATCCAGCTCAACTGTGAAATAAACCACGTGATCCAATTTATACTCCTGAGCTGGCCCTGGGATCAGCCTGAAGCGGGGCTCCAGCGCAGGCCTCCTCTCTTCCCAGCTTTCTTCTTCACCCTGTTTTGCTTTCATCATCCTGTTTCCCCAGATCTCTTTTCAAGGACAGAGATAATAAAAATTTTAAGTTTACGAAAAGTGTGTTGTTAAGCTGTTTTCAGAAAGGTTTCACTAATTCACCCCCCAATCAACATTTACTTAAGAATGCTAGTTTTACTATTATTCTTTTATTTTATTTGATTGATTGATTGATTGATTGATTTTTGTCTTTTTGAGACAGGGTCTCACTATGCAGTTCAGATTGGCCTTGAGCTGACTTTTGTAGCCCAGGCTGGTCTTGAACTTCCACTGATCTTCCTGCCTCAGCCTCCCAAGTGCAGACTATTTTTCTTTTAAAGGATATTTACTTGTTTGATAATTATTTCAGTGCTGTTTTAACACACCTGACGTTATACATTCTCTTCCTGCTTTGATAATCAGAGCTGCCTCTCATCTGTCACTTTAGATTTACAAATCCACAACTTAGTAGGAGAAAGGTGATATGTAAAATATATTCTTTACCAGAAAAATATTTAGTATAAGTTAACCTATTCTAAGAAAGAAGACTATATTGGCTATAATTTCTTTATATGATTCAATAACCTAAGAAATGAACAATAACCATATAACTCCATAATGTACATGTTGCCCATTTACTGTAAAAGCAACTTATATGCATGTATTTCCTATCATGTCATAAACTTGCTCTGGCAGGATTCTCTTTCAAAGTTCAGTAGTTTAATGTGAGTCTAAAGATCGTAACAGCCTTTTCTTGTCTCCAAAAAGTAATTTCCCCAAAGGAACTGAAAGCTGTAAAACTAGCAATTACTAGATAAGGTCCACTGGAAAAATGAGACATTTGGGGCTGCTGGTAAGTCATATGATTTGTGAAGAAAAAGATTTCAAAAATGCTCAGAAACTGGTGACTGAAGTGCCACTGGCCCAGACAACACACGGAGGAAAAATTGCTTTGGTTTCCTTTCATTGCAAAGATGTTGACTGTAAATTGTCTGGCTGGCCTCATAGTAAAGATATTTTGGACAGTACTTTTCAAGCTAAGAGCCACCATGTCCCAAGGTCTTGTACTATAATTTCCAAAGTACAGTGTGGTTTTAGAACAAGTTAACCCATCAGGCAGAGGTTTTATCAACCCAGTGTCTGACCTGTTATGACTAATTCACACTACAAACAACAAGAAATTGTTTTAGAACTGACAGTTTAGAGGGAGTAGTAACATCTTTTCTTTATACTCAGTTGTCATTTGAAGAAAGGTGAACTTGGGGACACTTTCATCTAGCATACGCTCATGCACTTACACATCCATGCTCCCCTGCCATGTCACCTTATCCTTCCTTTACTTTACTACCCCCTCTGTGGGGAGTACACTCAGCATGCTTTATTCTCACACCTATATGATGAACTCAGAATTTATGAAAGCTCCACATATGCAAACACACTGTTTACGAAATCTGAACTGGAAGACTGTACTCAGTAAGTAAAGAAAGTCTCATGGTTTTATGATATTGACGCTAAAGTTAGCTGAAGAGAATAATTGAGCTTTTAAAAATGTATCTGTGAGGATGCTGGAGAGATCATAAATCAGCATCATTAGAAGAGAAAGTTGGAACAAGTATCAAAAGCCACAAAAACATTTATCTTCTCTGACCCAGCAATTCCGTCTACTAGGAATCTATCTTAGCAAAACAATCACGATTTTCTCAAAGAGATTTATGTAAAAGTGTACACTGTGTCACTGTTTATAAAACAAAGAAATTGGAAATAACCTAAGAATCCCATAATAGGAAAATAGTAAGTTTAAAGACATAAAATTTCTGATATCCAACTATTTTAGCACCCAAAATAGCAATTGTATATTAATTATGTTATAATTTATAAAGTACATGTGTCAATAATCATATGGTAAAGGATTCTTAATGGAAATACATTACAATATATTAGTTATAGAAAAAGTCATGCCACAAGACAGTTAGTAGAACATTTCCTTCTTTTGTGACTAGATGAGTATGTATTAATGTGGATGACCTGCATTATTTCTGGCTATGGGACTATGGATTATTTTATATGCATCTTCGTGCCTTTCCTTGGTTTTGAAATAGCTATAGTATTAGTGTATTATTTTTGTGATCATAAAAATGCACTGAACGCTACACATACAAATACATGTATACATGTCCAGAGATACCTGTAAGAGAATGAAAAGCATTCCCAAATCATTATAACTCTTGAGGTAAAAACCTTTCCTTCCCTTCATAGTCCTTCACAATTTTGTCCTAGGTCTATTTTCATTTGAAGTTGGACAGACCATCACAGATGTGAAGCATTGTCTTCCTCAGACTTTACTCAAAGTTGGCTCCATGGTTAAGCAGTGATTGGGAGATGTTCCTTCTGGCAAGAGCATTCACTGTGTTTCCCTGATGGCTCAACGACCCTCAACAGGGGAAAATCTTTCAGCAGGACAGTTTTCTTCCCTAAGCCCTTTAATTGTCATCAAGATTGGGATAAGGAGTGGGGTAGCACACATAGGCCAAGTAGTTCCTGGGGCAGGGCAGTGATGGCTGAAGATAGAGGAGGTTTGAGACTTTCTCGAGTTCATAATTAGAGAAATAGGAAAACTACAAAGTAAAAAGAGCAAAACCAGTTGCAATGGTTGATTCATTGTGTCAACTTGAGAAGTTTAGAGGTTTTACTAAGTGACTCAGAAAGGGACTATGATCCTTGTATTGTAAACATCCTGAGCCTGTGCAAGAGGAGGGCATGGAAATGGCGTGGATGTCAAGAGCCCACCCTACGGCAGGTAACCTACATACAACGTAAGTGAGGAAAAGAGGCTGGTTCTCCCTCTTTTGCTCTTGTTGCTTTTGCTGTCTTCTGCTGCCTTGAACTGTTGCCCCTGTGCCAAGCCACTTTGCTTTGGAACCAGCTGGTCATGGACTGAAAGTTCTACAAATTTTGAGCCAAATAAATCTTTTTGCCTTTGACTTTAGGTGTCAGGTATTTTGTTCCAGCAATGAGAGAAAAATAACTAAGACACCAGCATATAACTTTTTTATAAAATGTTTTATTTTGTTTTAGAATAATAGGATTTTAATATCTTTTTATAGAAAGGTAGGCATGGTAAAGTAAAGAAAGTTTATAGCATTTTCCTGAGAACTTATGTAGCTGTTGAGATATATCTACTTGAGACAGGTCTGATGTCCACTGCAAAGGATAAAAGTATGTAACACTGAAGCAAACAAAGTTACAAATAAATCTAGATTGGTGACACATGGCATTTTAAAGTACAGATTTACACACTTTATAATTTGACAACTTTAAAAAGAAAACAAGGCAGCCCATCATAAGTCACCCAGGGTGGCAGAATTCCTGACTCAACAATAATGAAGTAGTGTCTTCCACCATATAAAACGCTAAAAGATGAAGGCTGGCAAGAAAACTCAGCAGTTGAAGCCCCATATGCCACCCCAGTCCTGGCCCGGGCATGCCAAGCCAGCCATGGGGTCTGGGTATGATGGTGCACACCTATAATCCCAGCACTGGGGCCCGGCAGGATGGCTCAATGGTCTAAAGCGCCTGCTTAGGAAAACTTGGGCGGCTGCAGGGACCGCGGTTTGATTCCCGGTACCACATGCTGCACCAGCCCTGCCCTCAGGGCAGGCTGAGCCGGCCATAAAACAAACAAACAAACAAAAGTTCTGAAAGAAGAAAAAATAAAATAAATAAAATAAAATAAAATAAAATAATAATCCCAGCACTGGGGAGGGTAAAAGAGGAGGATCACTATGAGTCTGAGCTGAAAATGAGATCTTGTACCAAATATATACAAAAAAAAAAAAAAAAAAAAAAAAAAAAAAAAAAAAAAAAAAAAAAAAAAAAAAAAAAAAAAAAAAAAAAAAAAAAAAAAAAAAAAAAAAAAAAAAAAAAAAAAAAAAAAAAAAAAAAAAAAAAAAAAAAAGAAAAGAAAGAAAGAAAGAAAAGAAAATAGTAAAAGACAACCATAAGTAACATTATTGGTAAAATATACAGATTTATTAAATAGTTCACATGGACAAATATTAAGATATGTAGGTGTTATTTCAACTACTTATTCCTTTATGGGATCCAGCACTGAAAACATGTATGACCTGTATACGCAACCATCATACTGGCTTACTAGGGTGAGAACCTGAAAGAGTAAATAAAATTTGGAACGTACAATACTACTATGAAGGAGAAAGAATCATTCAATGGGATGGAAAAACTGGGATGAGGAAAAGGATAAAAGAAAGAAGAAAAAAATATATATATACATATACATGTATATATATATACATGTATATGTATATTTATATATATATTATGCAGGACAGTTTGGATAATTGTACTGCTGATCTCAGCTGCTCTACTGAAAAGAGCAGTTAATGCTTATGTTTTTTTTTTTTCTTGTTTCAGAATTTTTGTTTGTTTATTTATTTATTTTTATCGTGGGCTCAGCCTGCCCCAAGGGCAGGGCTGGCGCAGCATGTGGTGCCAGGGATCGAACCGTGGTCCCTGCAGCTGCCTAAACTTTCCTAAGCAGGTGCTTTAGACCACTGAGCCATCCTGCCAGGCCCAATGCTTTTGTTTTAAAAAACTTATTCATTTATGTTTTTCTTCTTTTAAATTTCTTATAACTTCTTTTTCTTATCAATTTTGTAGGTTTGTATCTGCTAACCTAAACAGCGAATTTCAAGATAACCCTAAGCAATACAACAACCATTGTGGAGTTCCTAGTACTTTTACGAAATTTTGCATTGTTTCTAATAATTTTTTTTCTTTTTACCATTTTGTATTCTCTAAGAAATAAATAATAAGCCGGGCGTGGTGGCGCACGTCTGTAATCCCAGCACTTGGGAGGCTGAGGCAGGAGGATTGGTGCGAGTTCGAGACCAGCCTGGGCTACAAAAGTGAGCTCAAGGCCAGCCTCAACTGCATAATGAGACCCTGTCTCGAAAAGACAAAAAAAAAAAAAAAAATAAAATAAAAGGATCAATTTCATCTGCATTGTAAATGTGGCCACCCCTGGAAAGCCAGCTGAGAAAACTGCACATGGAGTGTGGCAGGACTTGGAGAGACGCCGTCAGCTTGCAATCCAGGATGTGAGCAAATTTTCTGTTCCCAAGCCTATCTGGTCTAGCCTGTCAGCCAGCTCCCAATACTACCAACTCAAGCAGAGCAGAAGCTTTCCTTAAACTATTTTTTAGACTCCTTTCTCATACAATGCATTTGTTCTCAACAATGCATTAGTAAGGGACACCTTTGTTTTGGTTATATATTTAAGATGATGCACTTCTTTAATAAACAGAATAGCTGTCAGCCTTCCCCTTGTGTCATGAGCATTCTTTCATCATGCAACATGAGTCATCAGAGATCAACACCATCATCCCCAACTTACAGTTTGTTAGCAGGCATTGTTGTGTTTTATCTTTTTTTTTTTTTTTTGTACAGGGTCTCACTACTGACTCATAGCGATCCTCCTGCTTGTACCTCCCAAGTGCTAGGATTACAGGCATGCACCACCACACACAGATTCCATCTCCGGCTCAGCGCACTCGAGCAGGCCTGCGTGGCAGACAGGGCCAGGAACTGAACCCTGGCCCCTGTGTTTCCCTAAGCAAGTGCTTAATCCACTGAGCTATACCGCCGGCCCTTGTTGTGTTTTATCTTGAAGTCGTGCTAGACTGTTATCATTTGGATTTCATATGTCCTGTATCAGCCTATGTGTCTCTCTCAAATGCTTGGTTCCCAGCAGGTGACACTATTCAGCGGGTGACACCATTGGGAAGTAGAGTGTGGTGGATTAAGTAATGGTCAACTTGTAACACCCAGCTGGACTGTGTGAGTATGGTTCTGGGCATCAAACTCCCACCTGAGGGCTATTGTCCATAGCCAAAAAAGAGCTGGGGAGGAACATGGTGCACTGTTGATTCTCCAGAGGAAGCTTGCGCTGATTTTCCTAATATGAACTCAGCTGTTCTCACGATTAGAGGAGCGAGGGTCCTCACTGTTGCTGAGGATGGCTGAGGTTCCCTTCTGGGGGAGCTCTGGTCCTTGAGTATCTCCTCCTGGCCACAGTGAAGATCCCTCAGCCTGGTGGTACAGATCCTTCATTCCACTGGTATAGACTTTGAAGCTCCCACCACTGACCTTTGAGCCTTCCCAGTGAAGATTCTTGTTACAGACTTGCATGAGACCTTGTCTTGGACTCTGGGTCTTCAGCTGGACTCATTCAGGACACTGCTGTGGGATCCAGACCCTTAGCTGGACTCTTTAGGTCTCTGTTATGTGGCCAGATCTCCTGAACTCTTCTGCATTTGACTCTTTGGGTGAAAATTATAAAATAATCCTATAAATTAAATATTCTGGATTAAATCTATTCTCGTGTAAACCCTGATACAACATGGAGGAACCTGTAAGAGATGAGGCCTCATAGGAAGAAATGTTAGTCACTGAGACTGTGCCATGGAAGAGGACTCTGGAACTCTCAACCCTTTCTCTTCCTCTATTCCACTTCCCAGGCACCACAAGGGGAACAACTTTGTTTCATTACGTGCCCCATACCTTGATATGCTGCCCCACCTCAGGCCTAAAAGCAACGGAACCAACTAACAACTGCAACCTCAGAAACAGCTAAAAAATTTTTTTCTTCTTTTTATCTTGATTATTATAGATACTCTGTTACAGCCCCAGAAAATTAAGAAACCAATTAGCAAGGTCTACAATACTTAGTATAAATGCCAGAGCCTTTGATTGTTATTTGAATTGCATGGAATTAAAATTCAAAGAAATAATGGGGGCCCGGCAGGATGGCTCAGTGTTCTAAAGCGCCTGTTTAGGAAAGCTTGGGTGGCTGCAGGGACCATGGTTCGATCCCCGGCACCACATGCTGCACCAGTCCTACTCTCAGGGCAGGCTGAGCCGGCCATAAAGACAAACAAACAAACAAACAAAAGTTCTGAAACAAGAAAAAAATAAAAATAAAATTTTTTTAAAAATCGTTAAAAAACGTCTTAAAGAAAAAAAATAATTAGTCAAGTAAAGAGGCCAAGCCTATAGAACACTTGCCTTGTATGAATGAGGCCCTGGGTTCAGTCCCCACTAATGGGAGGGAGAGTGAGAGAAAGAGAGAGAGCTAGCCCTAGCCAGCATCTAGATACTGTCACAGAAATACTTGCGTGGAGTCTCAAGTGCATTTGTCCCTGGCCTTGTATGTATACAAGCACATTCAATTTTATGTTGCCTAAGACAGTATTCATCTCAGAAGTAAGCTTATTTTAAAAATGAGTCCTTACACTTCTCCACTCCTGGTGATAATGCAGACTGCTGCAACCACTATGGAAAGCAGTGTGGAGACTCCTTAAAAACTAGAACTGGAAATCCCATTCAATTCAGCTATCTCCCTACTGGGAATTTTCTCAGAAGAACTGAAAACATTATTTCATAGTGATATCTGTGCAATTATGTTTATAGCAGCATGATTTTTGATAGCCAAATCTTGGAAACAACCAAAATGTTCATCACCTGAAGAATGGTTGAAAAAGATGCGATGTTTTTATACAATGGAATATTATTCAGCTATAAACTCGAGGCCTTCATATATAAGGGGATGTATCTTGAATATATACTCATAAGTGAAATAAACCAGACCTATATGTGTAAATATCATATAGTCTCCTTGGTGTAAGCACACAAAAGAAGAAATAAAAATGGAAAGACATAACACAGCTGAATGGAAATCAAGAACTTACGGATTAAACAGCAAAGAGACAGCAAGTTAGGAAACATAGCAGGGAGAAAAACATACACTTATATACACAGGATGAATTAGATCATGGTCCTAAGAATCTCCAACAGGTTTTTGACACTGAGGATAGCAATGTGTAATACCAAAACCATGCTTAGAATGACTGTCATTCTGGTCTTTTAGATGTATGCTGGTTCTAATTTCATTTCAATAATTGCTATACTCTCTCTCAAGTAAATGTTGTAAAAAAAAAAACAAAAAGGGATAATAAAAGAGAATAAGAGACAAGGAAAAGTGTCATAGGGTTGACCTGCTTTAATTTTGCATATGGTTAGAATTCTAAATTTCTGTGCAAAAATGTGTGACTTTTTCATCATCACATTCTATAGGGATTTATTAGAATATCAATGGTTTATGGAAAATTCCAGTTTCATGTTACGTCTAAGGCATTTGATATTCAGAAAGACAGTGATGTTAAGCTCACATACTTATGTTATAGAGTAATAGTATCACTAAGCGTCTCTTCTGGAGAGTTAACAACTTAAGTTTGTAGATCAAAACATTAGAGAAAAAGAAAGGCTATAAGGATAGTCAATATTTTGGCCCTAGCCTTTCAAGGTCAGTGAGGACTCAGGACATAAGAGAACCTGTACTGTAACATTCTATAACTCAGTGGTTTCCCAAATTTTCTGTTCAAGGAGATTATGGGGCCACAAAGAAAAGCGATCAACAATGCATAGTGTGCCTAAGGAGAGTCACCTAGAGAGAAAACATTCTCTCAGGCTTTCACAGAGAGCAAATTGGTCAAGCAATGGCCATGACTCATCCAGATGGGTGACACTGACAAAAGTTCTACAAAATGCTATACATGGTTTCAAGGTAAATCCTCAGGAGATTTGACTGACCTTGTCAGATACAAAAGTTACATATGTTGTTATACAGGTCTTGCTTTAACTTGGCCTTAACCATCCAGCAGAAAAGTTTAACCACGAGGCATAAAAAGTAAAGCCAGATTAGTATGTTGAGCTGAGTCAAAAGCTTCTGATATTGCCAGTTCTGCTAATAAACCACTACTATTATGGAATATTGGACTATACATACATCTACTTTCTCTTAGTTCAATGAGAAGTATTTGTGCCAATAGTGTGTAGAAAAGTTATCATGTCTGCATCTTGTACTCTGAACAACTACTATGAATACAACAACATGCATTGTATTAATTATTATGGCTGTCCTACTAATGTGTTTTTTAAATTTATATTATTATTTTTACATTAATTAACACATTGCATAACATTGTCTTCATCATAGTCAGAGTACAGATTTACTAACGTGTTTTTGAAACTGTCTCATTGTTATTTCTTATTAGAAGTAATAACATTTTTAAAAAATGCATCCTTTTACCACAAAATATGATAAGGTCAGAAAGGGGGGAGTGGTAAAGAGTGAGGAAGGGCAGGAGCCACAGCATGGGTGACTCTGTAGACTGTGAAGCTCAATAGAATTAGGTGGACTGCTATTTCCAGGCGATTCCTTGGGCTGCTGTGTGGCACACAGACTCTGAGGGTGGAAGAGTAAAAAAAGAGGCTATGCCCATCAAAGTGGAAGACACTGCCACCACCCCTGTAAGCAGTGCTGGTGGGTCATAGCAGGTGGGCAGTCCATGGTGTGGAACAGAGGTTAAAGGCACAGCAGAAATAGTATTTCTCTATGGATATAATATGATCAGTTAAAAAAGACAAGAGTCTAAGAGTATGCTAGGTTTTGTTGTAGGCAGTTGGACAGATGATAATGCCATCTATTGAGTTTGGTGACATAATGACATTTTTAGAGGATCAGCTTTGGTAAAGGTGGCTATAAATATTTCAAAATTGAATCTATTAGGTTGAAGACCTCTGTTATGTACAGTATCTAATGGACATGATAAGTTTTCAGTTAAATATTTAAATCTAGAGTTTAAAACATAGGTACAAACAGAGAAAATTTAGGATGGTCAGCTTATCAACTTTCACTTTCCTAGCTAAATGAGCTCACCTAGCAAGGGGCTATGAAGACAGAAGAGGCCAGCGAAAGGAGCCCTGGGGCTTTCCAGAGGTAAGAGAAAGAGTATACCCTGGAAGTCAAGTGAAGAAAGCCTCAGCTTGAGATTATGAAAACAAGCACTCAGCTATTTCACAAATATAATAAAAAATATAACTATTGAAAAAGATTTACAGAGGGCCTTCCCTCTCAACAGAGTATGCTCAGAGAGATCAGGTTGAGTGCTATCCTGTGAACTTGGCTCTGCCACTCTCGCCAGGAGAAACTTCCTTGGTTGGTGGCAATTGTGTTATTTTTGCAGAGCTTAGTTTTACCACACTGCGGAAACTCCAGTTAAAAGCTGGACCCCAGATTTGCCACCTAGAAACCCTAACATGATCTTGCCAGTTACTAAAAGTGCCTTTAGCAAGTCATGTGTCCTGGATTTACATTTGGGCTCTGAACATATACTGCTACCAGACATGTTATCCTGGCACATGGTCTAAGGGATGAATATATCTCTATCTATCTATATCGTACATATCAATACCTGTGTCATCAGTATCTCTTCCTCTGTCTTTGTCTCCATATCTGTGTCGAATGCCTAAGCGTCCTTCATACCCAGTCACATTTTATTCCTGCTATGATGACTGGCTGGAGGACTCAAGAAATCAGTTTAAAGTTGGGACTGCTGATTATATCTGGCTTCTCCCTGTCCCTGGGAGTGATCATCTGTATCAAAGTTTTTTCTCTTTTGGTCAGAGAAGGACTGAAAATCTTCCACTCATGCAGCTAATTAAAGGTAGTCAGTGAATTTGACAAGACTTATGTCAGTGTAGAGTTGCATGGGAGGAGAACACATAGAAACTATGAGAACAGATGATTCTTCTGAAGAGTTCTGTTGTACAGAAGAGCAGACATAAACGTTTAACACATCCTATCTTAAACTTATACACACTCTGTTGTACTACTGGATTGACTTTAACAACTTGTTTACTGCTAGATTCTGTATTGAATTATTTTCGTAGTATTCATTTTTGGACAGATAACAACACATAGACACTTAGCTCCTGTTATGCCATAGATCTTAAATGTCACCCAGGGGCCATGTATTGAAGGCTGGTTTCCAGGTCATGACACTATTGTGAGGGTTGGAACTTTCAGGAATGAGCCCACTGGGAGAAAGTTAGATCAGTGGGAGTAGGTCCTTTAAGAGCACCCTAGGACACACCCTGACCTCTTTCTTTGCTTTCCAGCTCACAAGAGGTGAGAAACTTTGTTCTACCATGTGCTTCAGGTCTCCACCCCCAGTCTGTGCTTCTGCTTGCCTCAGGGCCCAAGAGCAATGGAACAAACTAGCCATGACAGAAGCCTCTGGAACAGTGAGCTGAGATAAATCTTTTCCCCTCCTAGATATTTATATCAGGTGCGTTTTGCAAAGTGACAGAAAACTGGCTAGCCCAGATAAGGTTCAGTTGCATTATGGGTATCTCTGATGAGTTTACCTGTCTGTACAGACAACCTATTAAAATTATGCTAAAGTTTTAAGTTACTTTATTTCTCCCCTTTAAATGTCACAATGGATTTTCTGAGATTTCTCACTTTCCCATGGCCTCATTTGAGTCTTATTTTCTCATATCTTCTATAATACCCTAGCCAGTTCACTGGTCTTCAGGGATTTCCCCCACCCTTGAAATCTTGTTAAATAAGCCAGTATAACTTGCATTTTCCAAAATGCCTTTAAGAAACACTAGTCCATGCATAAAATACAATACCAAAAAGGCTTCCATGGCCAACTATGTTTAGGAAATATTTCTACTGTATCAAACATAAATCAGCCCTTTAGAAATTTGCACTGCACATTCAATTTTAGGAAGCCCAACACCTATTCAGTTACATTTATCACAGTCTTTTACAACAGAAATACTTATGATTGAGTCTGAAGATATATTAAAAGATATTTGTAATTTACTTTCAAATAACTTCATCATGGCTCTAGAAAAAAATGGATAATTTAGGTCATCAGCCCGCCTTCTAATTCTAGAAGTGATTACTTCAAATACTTGCACGATTTGCAAACCAAGAAGTACTTTATTCTTTGCTAACTGGCATGGTGGATATTCTGAGTGATTTTCTGTTTGTGAAAATGGTTGGAAAGTAGATGATAAATAATGAAAATGAGTTCCCATTTATGAAAATCAGGTATTTAGCATATGAGATTTGGCTAAAACCCAGTGTTTTAGAGCTATCACCATTCTTTTTTGAAAAGGGTATGTTCACCTAGCAAGTTCTCCAGCTTTTTTTTCTGTAAGGGGAGGAGTAAAGTCCTGACCCTTTGTCACTTATACCTTTACTCCTTGGACTTCTGTAACTATGCCTTAGACTGGCCACCCAGTGCTGATGGGAAGAAGAAATGGTACCACATTTAACTCATTAACTTTTCACATAGGACAACAGTTCAAGCATTGAAAACAACAGAACATTTGGATCTCAATATTTTTTTCAAAACAGAATATGTGAAACAACATGTGCAAATAAAGGAGCGCCTGCTTAGTGTCTCTGTGTGTAAATAGCTGGTCTACCACTTGCTTTCACTGTAAGCTGGTATCAGGGTTATGGGAAGCAGGTAAACCTCATACTAGAAATTTTGAGTCACTACCACTGTCTACTTAGAAAAAAAAAAAAAAAAAACTGTGATTCTGAAAGTTCTCTTTGTAATAAAATTATCTTTTAACAAATTAAGCATAGTGGGTTGGAAGGTACAAAATATGTGAGTGGAAGAAAATATTTGAGGAAAGAATTCCAAATGAAGTTAAGAAAAATCATGACTGTTGATGATTGCTTATTCACTCCTCTGAGTTTATTGCCACTGGCAAAGGAAAACAGTTAGAAGAAATAAATCTATTGGGAACCTGTCAGGACACTTGCCTGGAAATTAGTCATAGATTTCTATATTTCCTACACATCCTTTTAGCTCTATCTAGAACAAAATTATTAAAGAAAAAATATCTAGTTATTGTCACATTAATACCTATAGTTCACAGAGGCTGTAGGTTGTAAACAAAAGATGAAAAATTTCAGCTACTCGGTGGTTTAGTAGGTGTTATAACTGATAAATATGTTTTGTTTCTTATAGAGACTAAGTTCTTTTTGGTGACCTCAGTATTAAAAGGAATTGAGACTAGAAGTCTCTCCCTCTCTTAACCTAGTTCTAGATAACAATAACGCAAGGATCAGGAGGAATTCTACCACATAAACAACCACATTTCTGGGCAATGGCCATATCATAGGTTCACCTCTTTATGTTATCTGAGTCCAGACTGTTTCATTATGTGCCCAACCCATACTTTTATGGAAGTTTCACTTTGAGTGAGTGTACTTAAGTTGTAGTAATAGTGCTCTGCTGAATTGCTATGCAGTTAACAGTAATCCTTGGTGATAGCTTCTAAACAAAGGAGTACTCTAAGTTCTTAAACCTTAGGACACATTACAAAGAACAGAGGTTACTGCTCTTTCTAGATACTTGGAGCATGTTCAGGATACTGGGAAATTTTCAGATAGCCTGACCATCTTAACCACTCTTGTTCCACCAGAGAAAATTTTATTTCTGGAAGTTCACACATATACACATTCCTGGGGTGCAGTCTCTAGCAGATTTACCTGAGCTAAAATAGTTTCCGATTCCAACCAGAATTAAGTAAGCAGACTGGAGCTGGTGTTCTCCCCGCTGCACACTGCAGAATGTGCACGTGAAATAGGTCTTTCAGATGCTGAAAGACAGCAGCTAGGGTTTGCAAAACAAGGGAAGCAAAGGAGATGAGTCCCAAGCCTTTTGTTTTTTAAGCCCAAGAGGAAGTGGTGTTTATTAGTGTTACAGGATGTATACTTGACAAGAGTTGCTAAAAATAATTACTGGATAAGACCTCTAAATATATTATTTTAGAAGCAATATTCATACAGCAACAAACAACAGAAACTATTACCCTTTATATATTCTTCGTATAACACAGCCATGCAATTACAGAATTATAAGATAAGCATCTTATGGTACCATACAGGTCCAGAAACTGGTTATAGCTTGTTGCACACACCCCGGCCTTCTACTGAAAGTCTATTTCAGACTTTGGCCCTAAGACAGCATGTCTAACTCACTGAGCTGCACTGAGAACTCTACACCACAACTGCTCAAGTCTTTGAATACTATACCACTCCACTTACTCCTGGGTGTGACTTCCCAGGCTAGACTAAGAGCTACTGGGGTATGAAAATTCAGTAGGGATGTGTGAGTTGAACAGCTATGAGATTTCCAAAAGAGCTGGAAGATTTCCCAGTTCTACCCATTCAAGGTGGACAAGCCTGTCTTTGTACTGTACAAATCCAGTGGAAACTGTAGAAAGGCAGTTTAGGAGTTAGGAGTAATCTAGCTTTAGAGTTCAGTGCTCAGTAGCTCCCATAACAGAGCTTAAAAGTGACTTTAAAAAGATCATTCTATGGTTAAAGAAAATGTGGTATTTTTATACAATGGAATACTACTCATCCATAAAAAATGATAAGTTTGAAGACTTCATATATAAATGGATGTATATTGAACATATACTCATTAGTGAAATAAACCAGACCTATATGTGTAAATATCGTATAGTCTCCCTAATATAAGTACTTTAAAGAA